>JAZHYW010014402.1:0-35369 GCA_037355805.1 Ixodes ricinus | reverse complement strand
AATGATAAGTGCTAAAAGATCTAGTTAAACGAGGAATTATTCCCAGCGTGAGTAGGGACTGATTGACAATGGAGTTCATATGAGAACAAAAGCATAGGTGATCAACCACGAGAACACCTAAATTTCGTGTTAATGCGGTCGACGTTAGAGTTTAATTTTCTAGAGTATATCCAAAAGGTAAAGTGCTACGTTTTCTTGACAATGGCATAACTTGGGTTTTGCGGGGTTTTTAAATTAAGTTGTTTGGTTCGCACCATTCTTGTACAGTACAAACATCGTCCTGCAGCAAAGTGCCAGTAAGTGATAAATGTCATCTCCCAAAAAAGCTCACCCTCATCTGCAAACATAGGTACATGACAGTGTTCCACTGACGACATCAGGTTGTTTATAACAACTATAAACAGCAAAGGGCCAAGGTTAAAGCCCTGAGGCACCTCCGACAAAGGCAAGCAGCCAAAGACTCTAACACGGTTCTTGTCTTTTATGCAAATAACTCGCGAACCAGGCTATGTACTCGGGACTAAGGCCGTAATTCTCAAGTTTTAGCAATAACAGCTCCTGATTGACCCTGTCAAAGGCTTTGAATATATACTTAATTTTCTTTAAATGTTCACAGATTTGTCTCAACAGATCTACCAGCGAGGAAACCATGCTGCACAGAGGCTACCTTCCTTTTAAAATAACTATACAAGCGACCGTACCTCACCTTCTCAAACACGTTTGGTACTGCATTTAAAAGAGATACTGGACAATAATTACTAACATCCCAACAATTACCAGACCTAAAATCGGAATAACAATCGAATATTTCCAGTTTTCAGGATATACACCATTCCGTAGCGACAAGTTAAACAATTCGATAAGAATCGGAGCAAACACTTCACTGCAGCCCTTTACAACAAAATTATTCAATTTTGCGATAGCCAAAACCACCTCCTTAACGCTCGTAAAAGGAAAATAGTCATCGGTGGTAACGTTCCACGTCAAAGGTGAAGTGGTGTTCATTTATTCGGTGGTAATGTAAACATAGAAAGCTCCTAGTCTTTTTTTTTTTGGGGGGGTGTATAGATAAGTAGTGTACTTACATTGTCTGGTCTTCGGGTTGTTTTTAGTATGAAAAATCGCCCATATAAAGCAGTGTCGAGAAGAAAAGCCCGTGTTCACAGAATTCGGTCTGCCATTCCAGTGTACGAGCCAATGCACTTCTTTCGAGCCTAATAAAAAGGGTGTATGGATTTTCTGCTGCAATATTTTGACACCCGATTGGGCAAACAGTGTAACATTAAAGAATAAATGGATGCTTCCATCTCAAGTGGATAACAAAACGAGTGTTTCAGTTGCTCACAAGTTCACCACTAAGCGACTGGTGAACTGCTGAAAAAAACAAACCAGAAACTGCGAGGCATCGGGCACCGATCCTTGGATATTTTGATAACTAGCGAAGCGCTCTGCCAATCGCACTAACAATATCCTTCATAAATCCTTAGTTCGCAGGAAGCTGGAATGCGCAGCCTCTATCTGGGATCCTACTACAACTCTCACATTATCAGTAGTAACAGTTCAAAACCGTTCCGTTCGTTACATACTAGATAACTATCATCGCACATCAAGCGTGACAGAAATGAAAATGACTTCAGGGCTGCCTGACCCCTCCCTCCGCAGAAAAGTATCCCGGCTTTGCGTATTTCCTAAAGACTACCACCATAACCCTTCATTACGTCACCATCTCCTTACACAACCATCTTATCTCTCATCACGTGTCGATCATCGAAATAAAATAGGCACCCCCTTTGTCATTCATCAAGTTTCTTCTGTATACCCACGACATCTCTGGATTGGAATCGACTTCCAGCACCTATTGCCGACATAGTCGAAATTTAAGGATGCCATTTGTGAGTTTGTTTTGTGTTCAGAATAACCGTTTCGTGTTACGCTTATGTGTATCTAAATACTTTGGGTACGTTCACCTGCCTTTTTTTTTCTGTATATGTTATTTAGGACCTTTCTTGTCCACTCCCCTCAGTAATGCCTTCGGGCCCCGAGGAAATAAATAAATAAATAAATAAATAAACGAGATATTACCGGAGATGTTTTCTCCAGCACCTAATATTTTGACGAGCCTTACACGAGAAGCATGTTTGCAACTAAAAAATCAAAATAAGTGTTGTCTTTTTTTTTTTACGATATGGGACAAAGTTACTGATCTTCCCACCTACCTACACTGGCTACATTTACTCATGATAGAATGAAAGGATGCTTCCATCAATAACCTTGTTAAATTACCCTCGCATTTACGTATAAATATTACAACGCCGCGATCGATCTACTGACCGTCGGTTTTCGGCAAAAGCTAACTCTTCGCCATTCGACTGTCCGCTGCTTCCGGGACATAATAGTTTTGAACTGAACTGTATATTGCATTCACAGTATCACGTTACCAGTGGGCAGTTAATCGCGAGGACGGATTGCTCCTTCCAAGGCTGCCGACTCTAGAGCGCCGACGCGAGCCTTCTGCGGAAGTCACGACGACATCCGGGAAAGCTGCTTTTCCAGGAGAAGACAAACGTCGCTGGCGAAGGGCGCAAGCATTTCCGCCCTTCTTCCGGCCGTCGTCTATCTCTTCCACTATTCCACGAGGTCTCGGTTCAACTCGCCGCGGAGCGGGACAGACGGGAGAAAAAAATCAAGATGACTCAAATCGACGAGGTTTTAGATGACAAGAATAAATCATGCGTTTTTGTTGTTTTCTGTTATGGCCCGGAAAACAAGAATCTCAAAAACAATGTTACCATCATTGAGAGCCTTCATAATTCGATTCATTCCACGAACACATTTGTTTTTGACCTAAAAAGGTTAAACCTAATAATCACAAAAAAAAAAAAAAATATATATATATATATATATATATATATATATATATATATATATATATATATATATATATATATATATATATATATATATACTCGGGTGAAACAAGGAGACGGCAGGCTCTTTAAATCGACCGGAAAATTCGGTTTCTGGAACCTATCGCGCTGCGACTTTGTGCAGCGTTGCCCACCAGATGGTGCATTTTTCGCGTAAAATTTGCAAAGAACGAACTTACCTGAGAAAAAAGTAAAGAAAGAAAAGGCTTAGCTCCTATGGAAACGCAGCGACGCCACCGGTCTGCAAACAACACGGCGCCGTTTCGCACGGGAGACAAGAGATGGCGCAAGCGGTCGCGACGCCAACTGCCGCCAACGAACGAGCAGACGACGCCGAGAGCCATCGTGTTTAGCAGACAAGGAACTGCAGTTCCTTGCTGTTACCGCGCCTGTTTTTGTTTCTGCAAATGTCGCCGCCTGCGGAACGCGAGCCGCTTTTGAGTCGAAAGGATCGTCTGCTAAAGTGCCGGCTCTCGGCGCCGTATCGGCCGTATGCTCGTTCGTTGGCGGCGTTCGTTGCGCCATCTCTTGTCTCCCGTGCGAAACGGCGCCGTGTTGTTTGAAGACCGGTGGCGTCGCTGCGTTTCCATAGGAGCTAAGCCTTTTTTCTTTCTTTACTTTTTCCTCAGGTAAGTTCGTTCTTTGCAAATTTTACGAAAAAATGCACCATCTGTGGGCAACGCTGCACAAAATCGTAGCGCGATAGGTTAAGAAACCGAATTTTCCGGTCGATTTAAAGAGCCTGCCGTCTCCTTGTTTCACCCGGTATATATATATATATTTTTTTTTTTTTTTTTCGGTCAGGGGTGGAGAGAAAATTAAAGTAGTGCTTTCGTAGGGAAAACAAAATCTCAGCGCCGAGTCTCCCTGTCCATTTTGCTTGGTAGCTCAATACTGTTGAGAAATTCAAACGAAATTGAAGGAGTGAGAGCGAGAAGGCCGTGAGTGCCTATCCCTTTCTCTCCAAGCCTCATAATTCCAGCACTATCGGCAGGTACCACCATCGGCAAGCTGTCTCGGTGACGTCATTACTTCACTGTAGTCACTGGCAGGATGATAACGGCAGGGCGCCTTCTTTAGGTGCTCCAGCACGCGATGGTTGCCTTCCACCGTGCTTTGGCGGAGCGTGCACGCTCGGGGCTCACGAGACGTCCATGTGTTGTACAAGTTCGCAAGATGGCGCTGGAGACGGGACAACTAAAATAGTCCCCCGCAGTTCTCACCTTGGCAGTAACTATGGCACGTTGCTTTCTAGTGTGCGGCGTGGGTATGAGTTTGGCCGTTAATTATGCCCAAATTGCTACCTTAATGACGTTAATTAGGATTAGGACTGAAAAGCATCAGGCAGCATTCACTTTTTTTTTAAGCTCCTCTGGTCGGCGCTGTATTAGGAGGGGGTTGGGGAGGGAGAGGGGGGGGGGGGTAGTGCTGTTCTTTGGGACGCTTTATGCTATCGTTTAAAGTCAAGCTTTCAAATATGAAAAGGTTTGCGGAAGATTTTACTATGTATCTCAAGTTGGAAATTATATTTTGTTCACAAATAAGCGCGAGTAACTGAGGGTTGCTCGATAGCTAAACACAAGGAAAGTTGCCCTAGTTTATTTATTTTATTTATTTATTTATTGATACTACTGTCTCCTATTTCAGGAGACGTGGTAGGAGTGGTTTACAACATATGGTACACAAAAACAATAATAAAAAAACAGCAGGTAACAAGCACAAGGATATTTGTTCTAGCTGATCCAAAAACACACGAAGAGATAAACATTTAAAAAAAATACAGCGTTATACAAAGACTATCTTCATTGCAAATAATTAATAAAGGAACATCAGTTATAAGAATCACAAAAATCGCGGAGTTTGTTGAAGAAAGACGACTCTGGTGATGCTGTTATTAAATCGCTTGGCAGGGAGTTCCAGTCGTGAACAGTCCTTGGAAAAAAAGAATACTTAAATGCATTAATCCGACAATTGAATTCTTTTAGTGTTTTGCAATGATAACTTCGCAAGGGATAATTTTGAGGTGCGGGTGAAATATATTTAGAGATGTCGATTTTGAACCGGTTGTTTAATAAATCAAATAAGAACTTTATTCGCGTAAACATGCGTCTATGCTTTAGTAAGTTCACCCCAGAAAGGGCGTACAGTTCAGAGACAGGATATTTTCGCTGGAATTTATTATGAATGAAGCGTAAACTTTTTCTTTGAACATTTTCAAGGACGTTTATGTTGGTACCTGTAAACGGATCCCAAACCACCGAAGCGTATTCTAGGATGGGTAATATAAAAGTTTTGTAGGCTGTCAATTTAACGTCGGAAGAGGCATGTTTTAAATTTCGTCTTAAGTACCATAACTTGGATAGTGCTTTGCGCGCAGTAGACATGATATGAGTGTTCCAGCGTAGGTCATTCGATATAATGACACCCAAGTATTTATAAGAAGTAACTTCGGCTAGTGAAGTACTATTAATGGAATAATCGAAAGAAAGATGGCTTAATTTACGAGTTATATGCATTCGAACACACTTCTTGACATTCAATGACATCTGCCACGAGTCGCACCAGTGCGACATCTTGGACAAGCAGGTGTTTAGTAGAGTCTGATCACTTATTTCATTGACTTCTGTAAATAAAACCACATCGTCTGCAAACAGTCGAACACGTACTGGAATATTAGCGGTTAAATCGTTTATAAAAATTGAGAACAGTAATGGCCCCAGGACCGACCCTTGCGGAACACCCGATAAAACAGGGACTAATGATGATTCACTCGAATTGATCTGTACATACTGTTTTCTGTCCTGTAAGTAGTTCTCGAGCCAGCGAAAGATACCTTCGTTTTGAACAATTGATTTAAGCTTAAGGAGAAGTTTACTATGTGATACTCTATCAAACGCTTTAGAGAGATCTAGGAATATGACATCAATTTGTTTGGATCGATTCAGGATATTTGCGAAATCATGGACGGTTTCAAGTAACTGTGTCGTAGTAGAAAGGCCGTGACGGAAACCATGTTGATTTGAAAAGAAAAAAGCATTCTTTTCTAAGTAATTCGCGAGGTGTTTAAAAACAATATGCTCTAGCAGTTTCGAACAGTAAGGGAGTAATGAAATAGGCCTATAGTTTACCGGAAGTAGCAGGGAGCCAGTTTTGTGAACGGGAATTACTTTTGCATATTTCCACTCAGCAGGAATGACAGATTCTGTCAAAGACCGTTGAAAAATAAGGTAAAGATATTTCGAGCACCACTCAGCGTAGCGAATCAAAAATGAATTTGGAATACCGTCAGCACCAATGGCTTTCTTTGCTGGAAGATTAAGCAGAGCTGAGAATATTCCTTCTGTAGAGATAATGATATCAGGTAACGTTGATAAAGTGGACAGCTCATCAAAACAAGGCATGGTGCCGTTATCTGTAGTGAACACAGACGCAAAATATTCGTTAAAACCTTCTGCGATAGCGCTATCATCGTCTACCAGATTGTCTGAAACGAAAAGCGTGGAAATCTTTTTCGGGCCGGCGATAACGCCCTCCAGAATTTATTAGGCGATTCTTTCAGAAATGTTTGCAGAGTGACACTATTGAACCGAAACTTGGCGAGGCGAATCATTGATTTAAGTTGCCTTCTCATTTCAGAGATAGGTAAAGATTTGTTGCACTTCCTAACACGATTAATTCTCCGTTTCAAGTGCAGAATTTCACGAGTTATCCACGGGTTATGCTTGCGGGCCACTTTAGTGCTCATCGGAACAAAACGGTGTAAACATTCAAGCACAACCTCCTTAAAAAAGCCCCAAAGAAGGTCAATAGAACAACCGTCTGAACACATCTTTAAAAACGTGTCAAGGGAAAGTTCCAGCGCGTCAATAATGGACTCATCCTCAGCTTTGGAGAAGTTAAAAATAAGCGTGGGATTATTCTGTTTACGCGGTGATTGTTTAGTTGCAGAAGTTGAAATTTCAACTACCACCATCTGATGATCAGAAATTCCTTCCACTACGTTACACTCATAGTTGCGTGCCACAATCGCGTCGGATATGAACACAAGGTCGAGTATGGAATTAGAAGACGCAGTAATACGTGTAGGACCGTTTACAATTTGAAGTAGATTATTATTGAAGGCTATGTCAATTAGTAGGGAAGTATTGGGACAGTTCGTGGAATTGCTACTGAGCGATTCCCAATCAACTGAAGGCAAATTAAAATCACCAGCCATCAAAAAGAGGGGATGTTTTTGTTTAATTTTGTAAACAAAATCACTAAGCACCTCAAGAAAGGATGGACATGCATTTGGAGGTCGGTAAACGACACCTATAACGATTGCAGGAGTAAAACTAGTTAATTTTAGCCACAGTGACTCAATTTCCAAAACTTCATCAAGTACTACAAAATTTAAATGATTTTTTAAGATTATGGCAACGCCACCGCCACGAGATTCTCGGTCATTCCGAAGTATGTTATATGAAGGAGGAATCATCTCTGAATCTGCGATTGCCTCGTGTAACCATGTTTCCGTCACGGTGACGACATCAGGATCATAGTCATGTAGCACGCATTCAAGATCAACAACTTTATTTACAAGACTTCTAGCGTTTACATTAATCAGTTTTAACTTGTTTGAACAAAAATCGTCATGTCACGGTGACAAAATACCGTCATCAGACTCTCGTGTTTTGTTTGGTCCAGAAACACAAACTCTGGCATCGTTTACAGCGCTCCACTCATAAGTAAGACCGTTAATCTTCATTTTATTATATACGAGGGTGACTTTATCTCCCTGTTCCCTGTTCTGGGCTGCGCTGTCCCATAACTTTTTGCGAAGTAGCCGGACTGGCTTGGAGTAGTCATCGGAAACAGAAATTCCGGTATTTTTTAGTTTACGAGCATTTTTGAAGATACTCGTCTTTTCATTGAAATCACGAAGGTTCAGGAGGACAGGCCGTGGCTTAGTTCCCCTACTGTAACCCAGTCTGTGTATCCTTTCAATGGAGGTAACTGTTACATCCAGCATGCCATCAAAAACGTCAGTGCAAACCTTTTGCCTTAGTTGAGCAGGGTTCTCCCGAAGGTCTTCGGGTATGCCGTAAATAATTACATTATTGCGTCGGCTACGGTTTTCAAGGTCATCAACCTTCTTTTCCATTTGCGAAATTGCTGACGTCAAGTGGGAAACGGTGCTAGATAACTCAGACATTTTAGTTTCGTAATTCTCAAAAGATTTTGCCGTGCCTCTGACCTCGTCAATGGTCGCTTCGATAGTAGATAGCCGCTTGTTAATGCCATTAAACGACTCCTTTAGGCTTAGTTGTTCTTTTCGCATTTCTTTTATGTTCTTGGCAACATCCTTCTGACTTTTTAGGATCTCCTGTATGGCTTCCGTATTTGGGCCGGGGTTAGTCTCAACGTCCCCGCTAAGAGTAACAACAACTGCACTGAATGAACACAATCCGCGAGGATACAGACGAATGTGCCGGGGCATGGCAGCACTACGAGACAGACATCGTTACTTCTGAATTCATCGTAATCCATATACGTTATACTAACCTGCGTGATCAGGAAGAACAGTTTAGCCGTCATGCTCCGTGTTGTGCTGCCATGCCCACTAATAAACGGGGTTATATTTGCCATAAAAAGTGTTTAAATGAATAGTAACTTTACGACAGAACTATGTTTAGAAGATATTACGTTCCTTGCAATTTCTTTTTTGACGCTCAGGTGCGTTGAAACAAATGATGGCTAATTTATCGCGTTAAAGAGAGGTCGATACAAACTACTTATATTTGGGAAGGAGTGATTTAAGTCATATTTATATCGAATGAATCCGATTTCTTCCATATTTTTTGTAAAATTAAAAATTTTCACCTTGCTTCGGTGTGTTGCGAACCTACACAGTTCACTGAGACTCTTGATGTGGACGCGTTACATACAAATCAACAGTGACACCCTTTGTGTCTGTTCACAATTCGCTTGATCATACCGCATAAATAAACGAACAGCAACGTACAATAGGGAGTTGTCTTGTATAATTGTTTAAAAGTGTTCACGTTCATCAAACACGGTCAGAAAACACTATTTCCGCGCTCTTCAAATAAATTCACACCCCCCCCCGCCACACACACACATACACACACTTAGTGAAAAAGACTGTAAGTACGCAGGCGAGCTGGCGGTAGCTAATCTGCGTAGAAGGTGGTTGAGAGTGGCTGTGTGGGGATACATAGGATGTTCGAGAAATAAACCAGTTAGCTGAGTTTGAGACGTTCCCTTCCGTGTCTGTTCCTTCGACCAAAAGTTTATCCTTTTTCTGCACCACAGTTTCAGGTGTTAAACCACATTACGACATAAACACACACCCGCTTAGAAAAAAGAAAAAGTTACTATTTTTCTTCTGCGGAAGACACGTCTGACACCTGATGCCTTATTTACATTTATGGCTAGCACCTCCAACTAGCGGTGGCCCCCGGCGCCCCTGGTGAGCCGACTTGCTAGAATCAGCGTCTGACCTGAGACTGCGTGAAACAATTTCCTGCCAAGCCTGGGACGCGCGAGCACTTGAGACTTCGACTTCACGTGCCACTCCACTCGTGCCAGCTTTGGCAGTGCTTTTTTCACTCACTCTTAGATAAGGCCATAGCCTCCTCTATACTCACAAAGCCTGGCAGTTCGACGACGGAGCCATATATAGAGTGCCCGGTCGCAGATTTGGAGCGCGAGGATCTGGTAGCACAGACCATCAAAGAGCCATTTCTCGGGGAACCTGGATGTCAGCGCACAGCTTTTGCAGCGGCGAGGACCCGAAACCACTGTTGTACGGAACGGCGTTTCAAGGAACGGCGCTCCTGGAACGCGTTCCTTTTAGGAGGAACGAAGGAACGCCCCCGTTCCATTTTGCATCGGTGTAACTGGAACGGGAACTCGTTAGATTTTTACTGGGACGGAAAAAGGAACGGCGTTCCTTTTTTCGTCCAGTGGCGAAATTTTAAATTTATTTCTATGAGGGAAATTCTCAAATGTATAAAAACAATATAATTACGAAGAGCAAGGTCTCGTTAACCTTTATTGTTACTTAGGGTTTATTTTGTGGGGTACTCGCTTGGTAACAGTTGGGTGCAGGAGAGCTAATGGACATTGATACTTTTTTTCAGTGCCCGAGACTGCGGTACAAAAAACCAAAACATTTAGTTGAAGGAAAAGACAGGAAAAGGGACGTCTCAAACTCAGCTACTTTCTTTGCTTCCACGAATCCTCATACACCCAGAAATCTAAGGCCGACAACAGCCATCACTGAATTTCACAAAGAGGCCTACAGTTACAACAGAAGAGCAGGTTACCAGACAACGAACGCAACCTTGTATTCTGAACATTGGTCACCTAAAATATACACAAAAATTAACCTTCATTCCTTATCCCCTTGTCCCCACCTTAAAACTGAAAAACGAATCCAACTTTCACGAAGGACTGGCAGTTTTGAAGACGGCCTTCCAAAAGCCCTGCCCTATTCTTCACTTGCTCGTCTTGCGGACATAAACATCGAGTAGCAAGTGTTGTTAAGTTCGGACAAGGGACAATTGTTAGATTGGAACATGTGAGGTTGTTGTAAAACACTTGCGCAATGATAGGGTAACAGTACATATGGCTCGTCTGAATCGCTCACCCAAAGCTGAGATTTTAAAGGTGATCTCAACAAATGAAACCTTGCTTGCGCTTGTTTTCTTCTCCTGGTGTCATTACATCACGGCATTCAAATTCGTATGTTGCCATTTGATGATAGATAAAAACAACAAAAACAACTTTGTTTGACCTAATTGAATATGGTAATCATCAAAATAGGAATGTAACGTATATGTAACGATACGTTCCAGATGTTAAACTGTAACGGGAACCAGTTCCTTTTTAACAAATGGAACTTGTAACGGGAACACATTCCAAAAATCAGAAGGAACGAGGAACGAGCTTTCGTTCCTTATTTTGAGGAACGTGTACAACACTGCCCGAAACACACTTGTTCGCTCGGCAGAAGTGTGTTTCGGCGTCTCGCCGCAGCGGGGCGCCAGTCACGTGGCTCTCCTCTTACCCGTTGTCTGCCGCTCCACCTTCTCTATTTAGGCGGCCGCTTCTCGTAGCGATCTGCCAGGCTTTGTCAGTATAAAGGAGGCTATGATAAGGCTCTGCTGTCGCCCGTTGAGGCAGAGTAAGTTCAGGCTGTATAAACATACCCACACCCCAATTGTTTCTAGAAAGCCAGCCCTGGTTTCTTCTAACTGATAGCTCTTGATTTTTTAATTTTTTTATTTTGTATCTTGCCTTGCTCGCAACGCGCGCGCGTTTTTAAATATCGATTACAAATTACAATGACTAGGTGTACATTCGCCACACCATTCACACGCACGAACAATGGCTTCCTTAAGACTGCGCTCTTCTAAAACAATCGCAAATATACACCGGGCAAACATTATTATGAACGCGTATTTCCCGCACGTTATCTATATCCTGCCTGGTTCAAGGCCGCTCGGGAAATGTCAAGGAACCCGAAGGATAACTTTAGAGTGCCTATTCCTGTTTGTCTTTTTGTTAGTTTTCAATGGCAGGGGAATGAAGAGAGATAGAGAGAGAGAGAGAGAGTTGGGAGGGAGGGGCATCTGGGCATTTCTCAGAATCACGGATGCATGTTATGGCGCCAGATACGTCAACGGAAAGAAAAGGGGAACGTGAAATCTCGAGAAAAGAGACTGCGTCAGGACAAGCTGGCAAAAGAAACGAGAACATGCATGTACCACGGCACAGCTCAAGATTTTCTAATGATGAATACTTTACCACCTTATATTACCTTTAAAGGGGCAGTGCAACGGTTTTAATGTTGAAAGAATTGCCAGTTTGCATTTTTTATATTGTTTATACAAGCCCAAGTGACCAAAAACGCGTCATCTTTCCCCGAAAAACTGCTATTCTGCTGCGTAATCGCAAGACAAAAAACGAATTATTTGCCGATCTGCAGACGCCTGTGGTGGCTACGGGAACTGAAATGACGGCGTCTCTGGGGGTACGCGGAAGTCAACAAACCCTGTCCCCCTCCGCTGCTACATTCGCCGTCAGCCCCGTGGCGAACCGTCCTTTGAGTCCATCGCTCGCCGCGACCTTCGACGAGGCTAATCCTTGAAAAGTCAACAATCGCGGAGGAAGCGGCTGATCTCTGAAGAGAGGACCCAAGGTGAAACTACGTGAACCCCAGAGTACGTCATTCGAAAGTCGACGTGGAAAGTAGAGAGTGCACTTTGACCTTCGATTTGTTTCATTTATTAAAATAAGAACTAGCGCTCGCAAAAAATACGGTTTTCTGCTTTTCGTTCCATAAGTGACGCAGATTAATTTCCGCAGTTAATTGGCCAAAGTTTGAAAATCGTTGCACTGCCGCTTTAAAAAAAAGTGATTTCAGAAAACCCATAGTTTTTCTGCCTACCATCATTCTCTCTGTCCTCTTTAGCACCCGATCTTCACCTTCCATAAGGAACAATAACACCTTTTTTTATCTTTTCATAAAGCGTTGGACAAGCATCCGTTTTGTTTAAAAGCGCATGGTTTTCGCAAAAACAGGAATGTGCACTTATAATGAGGCCCTCATTGCTTGTCCTCCTCAAATGTTCACCTTACTCTTGACCGGACGGTTGTTCCCCTTAACAAAACAAACAAACAAAATATATATCCGTTCATCATACTCAATAATCGTTGACTGCAGGTATCGGTCCAGAACTATGAGGAAACCATCTACTGACACTCCCGACTCTGACTGAAATTTCACTAGATTTAGCTCTAACAGTTCCTTCACCGCCGACATCAGTCTTTTCTTTTTTAAGGGAATAATATAGATCCTTCATGTCCATTGAGAAAACTGAGCACTTTCTACCGTGATTGCTATTCATGACATCGATAAGCTCTCCTGAATTTCTTAAGGATAGAGAATGATCCAAGGAGATTAGCCCTAACCCACGTTGGAGAAAGGAAGAGACGATCAGTTTCAGGCATCGACTGCCGGAGATACCGTTTTTGTACTAGTTTTTTTTTACTTTAGTGTTTGCTGTATTCATCTTGATGCAACTGCGACCAATACCATAACTTGCCTTTTTGTATTGTACACCACCTGATATATTGCACCGCCTGACATTAAGTCCACAGCAATATGCCTCCGGAGGCTGAAGTCCTCCGGAGGCTGAGGTCCGGAGGACTTCAGCCTCCGGACCTTTGCAGAGGAATTCCTATACACGTGAGTCACCATGCTATGAGCTGCGGTGTGGTTTACGCATAGTTCTACTACCACGAATTAATATATTTGCAATAACGTGTTTAGTCTATTAAACCTGTTCATGCAATATTATGTATCAACTTTTATACATGAACTTTGGTTTTTTCATCAGCTTCATATTTTGACCTTTGTTTCAGCGTACGAAAAGAAAGCCCTCACCCTATTTTCTGAAATGAAAGAGCCCATCCAGACCATTATGCAACGGCTAGCGAGGGTGGAAGAGAGCTTGTATCAGCTCTCACAGCAGAAGAGCGGAGGTGAGGCCTTACACTTGCCTCTCCTACCACTGGAAACAACCGATAGCCTGGACGAACTGGAGGCCAAACTGACGGATGATAACTACAGGCACCACTTTGTGCGTATAAGTTTTTGAACACTCGTAATCTGTCAAACATGCTAGACATTTTTTTTATTGTATGTGAGCTCGACGCATTTAATCATTTATATATGTTTTTCAGGTTCGGTACATTTACCGGATCGGAGGAGGAGACACCGCAAAACTCGGTGTAATGGAAGCGATGAGAATGTTGCTTGGAAATGAGTTCGGCAAGAGCTACAGCCTACGTGGGACAGAAAAGAAGCGGACATTTTCTAACACCATCCTATATACAACAAGTGCATCAAAGGTAAGTCTGCTTAACAACATAAAATATTTGTTTTTGAACCTGGATATACGTATATACACTATATAACTCGAGGACGAGAGAAAAAAAAATAGAAAGACAAAGGTTAACATTGGAAGCTTCACCTTTCTGGCTATACCACAAAGACGGGGGAGTGGGAAAAAAAGAGGAGCAGTTTGTTTGTAGCTTGGTTTATTTAACTCCGTGAAGCTTTTTCCGGACACATAACTGCATAATCAGCTTTGCAAGAATTTGAACAAGAATACATATTTCGATACAAACCGTCAAATTCGCTTAAATCTCTCTTCAAAGGACAAACACTTGCTTTGGAGAAATATCTAAGAGGCTGTTTAACCATGGTCGTAAATTCATTTTAAGAAATGGAATGCTGCTGCTCTGGAAGATAAATTTAGTACCTTGTGCTAAACATATAACAACATTTTTATGATATGCTCACATACTTATACGAAGCAGTGTGCATCCTAAAAACCGTACTCGTCACTTGAAGCAACAAATGTGTGCATGTTTCATGTGCGGCGCTGGCCAGTTCTCTCGAGTTTTTGTTGTCAAAAGGTGAAAACACGACGTTTCGCGTTTGAAACGTAAATATTTTGTTAAATGACGAATAACCGATCTCACATCTAGTTAGTCAGATAAGGGGAAGTATAAGAAACACAACGTCAGCAGCCATTTTTTTCACATTAGGGTAGTCGACGTTAAAAGGAGTATAATCATTATACTCGTTTTCACGAGTATGTGATAGAATTAACTTGAAATATGACATTATGAACGTCTTATTTCCAGCTCATTTAGAATTATCAGTTCAAATAATGCATTTCAGAAAATGACGACAAGACGATATATGTACTTTCATGACTTTTTCCAGAAGGCGTACTTTCATGACTTTTCCAGAAGACAACTTTCAGACTTTCCAGAAGAAGAAGATGAGATAGATACGGGGATTTCAAGATATCTGGCGGGAGCCAGGGACAGGGGAGGTGGTCGCGACAAAAGAAGGAAGAGGAGCGAGGAAGACAGCAACCCTGCAACATAACTTTGGAAGTTCTAATCACGGAGTAATATGAATTAGCATTCATTCTATAGCATTTAAATTATCATCCAAGTTTTCATCGAGACGAGTGATTTTTAGAAGGTTTTTGTACACATCTGTGCAGTAAAGTTGTTTCGGTTTATTCCTCTGTCGTATTTTTGAGTAAAATTATGTCTATTTAATATCAAGTCTATAATGTTCATGCTCTGAAATACGTGGGCCCAGCAATTCTAACCACTCGAGCAGCTCCAAAGGGTACCCAAGTTACAATACAGGGATGAAACTTTGTTCTAAATTAGTTGCAGAAAATCTTGCCAATTAGATTAGCCTACATATTTTAATTCGTATGCTTATTGCTCTCTTATGCAGTTTCATAAATACACAGCGCGACCGCAGAACCACGTAAATGTTGTGCTGTGCTGATAGAATTCTACCAAAAAGCGATAAGGCAACCATTATACAGGGTGTTTGGTTTTAATTCTTACAGATTTGTTAAAAAAAACACTTGAAAGCTACACTTTTGCAGGTTTGTGCGAGTGCAGTATTTGTGGGTGGCTAATCTTTGCGATAAGTCAGCTAATTAACTAAAACTTTCTAATTAACTTTTTAATTAGTGAAAATAGACTATATGGTTCCAGTTAGAAACTTGCTGAGTGTCGTCCAAAACCCCTAAATCAGTAATTTTTAGAAAGACTTTGAGCGCGTGAAAAGCGCAGTAGTGCGCTGAAGTTACCACTCGTGGAGCAGGTACAAGGCTGGGGCTAGATAAGAGACGGAAAAATTGCGCGGACGCCTTACCGAAACCGCTAGCCTTGTACCTGCTCCACGAATGGTAACTTCAATGCACTACTACACTTCTCACGCGCTGAAAGTCTTTCTGAAAATGACTGATTTAGCGGTTTTCGATAACGCTCAGCAAGTTTCTAATTGGAACCATATGTCTATTTTCACTAATTAAAAAGTTAATTAGTGAATTTTAATTAATTAGGCGACTTATCGCAAGGATTAGCCACCCCCATAAGTCCCCCTGGGCGTATAACTCACTCGCACAAACCGCATAAGTGTAGCTTTCATGGCTTTTTTAAAACAAATTTGCAAGAATAAAAAAAAAAAAACCCGGTATATGTGATTAGCAAACCTTTTAGGTAACTGACCACTTCTTACGGTTCATTAATAGTTTACTAACTATAAGGGAAACTGGTTACCTTTTGTGCTAGTTCGACTAAAGGACTGACCTATTTGCTGGTCGGCGCTGGGCCGCTTCGCGAGCGCGGCGACCGCAAGTTCCCAATCCGTCATCTTAACACATGCAGAGGCCTCTCATTACTAGATTTATGGCGACCAGCCGGATGAAGTGTTGTTGAAGTCTGCCGAGTGAGCGCGGTACATTACGTGCTCGATCGCTGTTATTTGTCGAATAAGTTTCTTGAAACCTTGTGTAAACGCTTGCTTCCACGCCTGAGGACCCATATAAAATTTTACGAAAACGCAGCGCCGTATGAGAGCGACAGAACTCTTGTCGGGATCGCAGAGAGCTTATAGAGTTTGGAGATGGTTCAACTCAAACCAATTCAGTTCATGTGGAATCCTCTCCGAGATCTAGGCTCTCTATGCTTTCGAAACGAGCTATACGGCTCTCTTGCAGCGCTACGGTTTTCGTGCATTTTTGTTCTGGTCCTCAGAGTTAGTATCACGGTTTTACACGATTTTCCCAGAAATTTCTTCAGAAAATAACGGTCACCGAGCACAAAACGAGCCGTTCAGCGCTCGCCCAGCAGGCTTTCACAGCACTTCGACCAGCCGACTTTAGTGTGTCCTAGGGAACTTCCGTTCGCCGTGTGGTGGCGAAGCGGCTAAGCGCGATTCAGCAAAGGTCGGAGGACTACATTTAGGGGCATTAAAAACCACTATCGGCATGGAGTCGGCAACCGGAGTCGGCCCGACGGCGGGGAATGCTTCACGACCGTGGTCGGGCCGGGGTCGGGAGCCGCAGTCGGCCCGACCCCGGCGGCCGACGTCGGGCCGGTAGCGGCTGGGTGCAGCAACACCAGCGTCGGCCCGACCTCGGGACCCGACGCTGGGCCGACAATTTCACCCGATTTCTCCCGAGATAGGCCCGACGTCGCGCCGACTTTTTGTGCTACCTGGGAACATAAAATAAATTGTACACTGCATCTCCTATACCTAATATTGCGCACACAAAGTAGCACGACATCAACTGGTTGAACAGATCATATACAGTGGTGAAATAGAGAAACGGGGCACACGAAAACTCTGACATAAACACACGCCACACCAAGTACTAACTCCATTGACTGCTCTTCCGCCTGTTATTACATACCCGCCATTTTTAAGGCACGCCTTCCTCCTTACTTGAAGAAAAAAGAAAAAAAAACTGGTCGTAAAAAAACTCTTAGGATTTTTCGGCTTGTTCACATTTTCCACCCTAAAAAAGTTTCTGAAACACCCGCTAAAATAGTTCTTCGTAGAAACATGTAGAGGTTCTTTTAAGCGCATTTTTGATGCGAAAGAGTTCTTCATCGCCCACACTCTAAAAAAGCCCGTGAGTTTCGCAGAACACTGGAGAGATCAGCAACTTACGGAGGCAGCTTAGCGAATGACGATGCAACATTGTAGTCTGAGTTGTGACATTAAGCGATGCAAAGCGTTACGCTTTGCATTGCTTAATGTCACAACTCAGACTGCGTTTTTTGCTCTAAACATATATGTTTCGGCATCGTCATTCGCTGAGCTGCCTCCGTAAGTTGCGGTGATTGGCTCTCCAAGTGTTGTGCGGGAAAGCAGACGCACGGGCATTTCTTAGAGTGCACTTGCCTTATATGTGCGCCAGGGGCGATAGTGCCAAAGGCGACTGTTCTTCATGAGCTGAAAGAGTTCTTGGGGCATCGAAGAACCTTCCAAGAACTGATTTTATTTTTTAGCGTGCATCATGAATTTAGCAATACAGAGTTTTACAATAATGTTTCGCTTTCTCTTTTTCTCAGTGCCACTCCTCAAAATTATTGTTGAACAGTCCAAGAAATGAATCTCTTCATAAAAAGTAAGTGTTCACGTTGTAATTATTTGCAGCAGTTGCTCCTCTACATTTCGTAGCAGCCACGTTTTGTCTTCTTCGTATACAACAACACTAGTAATTGTTACTATAGCCTCGACCTTCTTGACTAGTAATAATTACTCGCTCAAATGTACTGGCTAGAGACAACACGCATTTACTACATTTGGCTGTTTGAGGTGTAGTACAGAGATATATAGTAGAAACGTAATAATGGCCACAGAGGGGTAGTAACTACTGCAGTTACTAAATTCGTACCAACCTTCTGTTTCCAAAAGCGTAAGCGCCGACAGAAACTCAGGGACGAATAGAGATCGAAAAAGGACAAGGCGCAGGTCGGCTAAGGCTGGGCACTGATTAAACATTTTAACCAGATCAATCGCCACCCTTCATTCGATTAATTGATCGATTAGTCGGTTTCGTTCATTTCATGCATACTATTTATTTTTTGCCTTTGTTGAGTATGTGCTAAATGACGCAATGTACAGTTTCGGATTTTAAATCAACCTTGAAGTGTAGTTGAGAACAGTAAAACGACACCCACACTTACAAAAATATTACTTCAGCCGCAAAAGCAAAGGGTTTCGTTCTATATTCTCCGGCAATAGCGAACTTCTTTGAATGTTCCCAATAGTCCCTGCTGCGCTAAACTCGCACGGCGTTGAAGTGGCTGCGACACGTATCACCTTCTCCCCATGTTTGGAGTTACAAATCTCGCCCTTACAAAGCAAAAATTTCACCTAAAGTTTAATTGCCTTCATATAGGTGTACTCGTTCATGTCTGCGTGGTGAACGCTTCGAATTTTACTTTCTTTTTTCTAGTCAAGATTTAACCGATTTCCTTCCCGGCTCAAAAAGTCAATCGTGATTAAAGCATTAATCTATTATTCGCTAGGTTAATCGATTAAATGTTTAGCCATAGTTTTCATCTCTTTCGCTCCCGTTTTTTGGATTTTTCTCAGACATATACACGTTACCAAAAAGAAAAGGGAACTAAATACGTTACTCGTCACCGATCCTCAAAAGGAACCCGTTACTTTACCTCAAAAGTAGCGAGTTACTATTCTCGTTACTTTTACGACCAAATACAGAACTGCTTTTGTTTCATGGCTTATTGTTTCCTTGTCAGTAGTCGTTGTACTTAAGGCTGCGCCTAGAAGTTTTCATCAGTTATGTTTCTCCGCTTCATTGAGAATACATCTCCGGCGACGCTGAAGAGTCGTTCTATACTGACGCGCTAAAATGAACGGCAGTGTTGTGCTTCAGCAAGAGCTGGTGAATCTGGGATTCCCTCATCTCTTTGTTCTCTCTGCTTCTAAAGTTTAAAGTTGACATTGGGTTCTATGCCTCCCCGACATGGCAACCTCCGGGTTTACATTCGGTCTGTACACGATTCTAGAAGGTTCAAACAGCGAACCTTATTGTGCTCTCTGGGTGAAGGACATTCCCAGCTGTAGAGATCGACTGACGTGTTCAGCGATAAACGTTGCTGTAGTGTCATACTGTTTAATTGTTTTTCGGGTTACCCATGTGCCATTGTGACAATAGACGCATATTCAGGTTAGAATTAAAACGAGGCTGTTTAAACGGTGTTGTACGCGTTATTCCTCAAAAGTAACGAAACACCGTCACTCGTTACTGGGCCTTAAAAGTGACTAGGTAGTACGTTACTCGTTCCTTTCCTAAAAAGAAATAACTAAATAAGTTACTCGTTACCGAAAAAAAGTAACTGGGTAGAAGTAAACCATTTTTTTTCTTAGCCCGAGACTGAGGCAGGAAAAAAGGAAAGTTTCAAAGTAGAAGAAAAATGAACAGTCGAGGACACGTCTCTAACACAGCTAAAGACAAGTTTATTTGGTTACCCTCTTATCATAGGTAGAAGTCACTCGCTACTAATAACGAATTGCGCACATGTCGATTTTTTTTTTTTTGCGCCTTTTCAGTTTTTTAGTTTATGAACATCGTAGTTGCAATAATGCAACTGCGACAGATAACCCACAGCAACAGCAATACGTAAAAAAGGAAAGGTTATACGACTCAGATCGGAAATTGTTGAACACGTGGGAGAGATGAGTTGGAAAAACATATGTGCCACGCGCAGTATACGTTTTATGAAGACTATGCCACAGAGTATAGCTACGAACAACAAGGTAATCACCATAAAACCTCAGCAGCTATTTTGAGCTCGTGTCGCAGTGCTAGCCTAAATCAAAGAATTAATCTGTGGAGTCAGGTAATTTATTATCATCGACCATTGAATGACTACAAAAACATTGTCAAGTCGTGGCTCCTGACTTTGTCCCCTGACAATTTTTTTTAAGACTTAAATTAACATTGTGGGAACCCGAGACCAGGGACACAAAGAGAGACGACACACGCAACGGTCTCAAAGAGAGCTGCAAATTTTATTTTCCTTTCCTCGTTTACGTTGAAGTCCACCACCGAACTTCAGAAGTACACTGCCAGGTGCCCTCCCAACAAAAGTCTCTTCAGATGACCGCTCACACCACACTAGGCCGATCTCACTCAGCGCTCGGCGCATGCGTGACACCGCCATAACTTTAGTTTACGAGAGGCAGACGGCCGAGCATGCGAGGGCTCGTGCCGTCTCGCGCTCCACAAGCGCAGTGCTTCAGCAAGGTTATCGCATGTGCAGAAAGACTAATGTTCCCTCAATGCATTGCGGCAGCGGTGGTGTAGTCAAACTGGCTGGTGAGATCGGTCTGTTCATCCCCCACAACCCTGAATTCTTAAAAGCTAACACCGACGCTCTGGCTTAGCTTAGCGTAATCCTCCGCTCTCCTCGTTGACACTTGGGCGAATATTGAACACCTCGTAAAATATAAAGATGTAGAAAATCCACGCACCTCTTCCAACAATAACTTGACCTAATATCTTCTTAACAATTAATGAATGTTAAACGAAACGCGTCATTAATTTTATCGCGAAATAAAATTTTTCATCTAAAAATGGCACTGGTGGTCCTACACCTTATTGCATACATCACGGCCCACACCTTAAATTATGATCATCAGGGAAAACTGTTTCAGTTTATATCCATCGCGAAATATTGCTTTTTATTTGCAACTTTCGGCCCCCCAAAATGTGGTTCGTATATTTTTTAGCCAAAATAAACGCGTCATATATAGGAAATGCTTTTTTTTTTTTTAGTAAATTACAATGTAGTACGTTGCGGAACCCTTGTTTACGATTTATTTCGAGTGCGTTCTAACTCATTCCATCTCGACTCCGCTCGTACACTCGATGCTAAACGGAGCGCCAGAATATCACCGATAATAGAAAGCTCACGCGAGGACGATTGAAATATACCCCAGCCGTTATGGAGGGCTCGTTTCGATGGAGCGACAGAAACCAAAAAATGCACGCTCTTAGAAATAAATTTAAAAAATATATCTCGTTATACTCACCGACAGCTTAAGAAACATGGCATATAACACGTCCCGAGTATCTCATTATCGCTCGGCAGCCAATCAGATTGCGGCATTCGCCGACAAAAAACGCCCATGAACCAATCGTAAAGCAAGGAGCATGAGCATGCAACACCCTGTGTTTCTTAAACTGTCAGTAACCCTATAAGCAGCTTTTTCTTTTTTTTTTCCCGTGAGCATTACGAATTGCCCACGCAAAAACAATGCACTCACAGCAGTTACAACATGAATACTGCCCTGCCAGCTCCCCCCCCCCCCCCCCCCCCCACAACCCCCATCAAAAAAAAAAAAATCGGTGATTTTTGTTTAATTAGCTTAGCCACTGAGAAGAGCGAGCGGTATCGATCGCGCCCCGTTGTTCATTTTTAGTGACAAAGCAAAAGAGTCCTCCCTATTGTCGCATAAGACTGCAGTACCTACGGAGCATGAGTAGTGATCGCCCTTTTCGTTGGTCGAGCTGGTTAAATGAACGCCAATGAGAAGTCTTTCAAGTGCATCGTGGTGCAGTATCCACTCAGGCTCTTACAGTAATTGTATCGTGTGTTTGTTTAGACTGCGAAAAGTTTGGAAGTACCAATGGGCGCCTAATGTTTCCTCTGTAGATGAAAAAAAAAAATATTTTTTGCCAGTGCAGTACGACAGCTATTATGGGATCTTTGACACGCATCACGCGAAGGTACGAAGATACTGACACGCGGTGCACGAGGGCTCGTCGAGATCAAAAGTGCAGCGTGGACTTTCTCTCCACGTGCTCCAAACTGCGGCCGCCGATCTCCTCCAGGGACGTGTGAATGCACACTTTGGGGATCTAGACGATTTTTGTTTCCTTCTGAAATGTCTACGCAAGAAATGAGTCGTAGGGTATTGAGCGATGTGAAGGAGTCTTGAGACCCCCAAACCCAGGAAGTCTTCCGGACCAGCGAGACGAAACGAGCCCCGAGTCTGAACAGCGGCTGTGTGAGTTCGTGCGCGCGCTCGTTGAGATCTGGCCTCCATGCATCTCCGTGGGTCTCCCCGGCCAGATATGGGGCCGCACGTGCCTGAAACGCGTCCTCCTCCCACGACCTGCGACACACGGACGACGGCAGCCACAGCTGCGGGTTTCTGCCCAAATGGTTTTCTATTCTTGGTTTTTTGTTTTCGGCACGCATTTCCAAAACGCCTGTAGACGATTTGCATCGCTGATATACCAGACAACAACAAAAAAAATCTTTAAAAGAAACTTGGGTCGCCTATTGTCATCTGAGGGCACGGTGCAAGATATCCTTTTTAGGTGAAGGCTCTGCCAGACGCGGAGCGACCAGATAGAGTCCTCTCACTAGCGTCGCACACTGGCGAAGAAAATATCTCGTTGCCTTGGCATCTCTCGTGCAGCCGTAGCACAGCGCTGTGGTTTGTCGGTTACCTTTCACTTTGTCCTCGTCTTTGCGATGTTTTGTTTTAATTACTATGTTTGCATACCAACCTGCCCAAAGCCCAAAACTTGTACTTTAATCCTTGAGCGAGGAGCTCGTGCTCGTCTGCTGCCGTGGCAACGAGATATTTTATTAATTTTTTCTCACAGTTGCGTCGTTTCGCTAGAGAGCGACGCTAATCCGCCGCGGGCTGTTCGGCGCGCGCATGCGCTCAGGACTTTATCTGGTCGATCGCGTCTCATTGTTCCTCGCGCATTTACACCGTGTCTGAGGGTATGGGATCTAATGCAGTGAAAAAACATCGAGGGACTTTAGTGGGACCTACTGGTTTCCCTCCCCAGAAAAGGCGTAAGCCGCGGACGTTCCAACCGGAGTCGGCGGGCTTCGAGCCTGCTCCCTCTGTATCATGTTGGGGAGAGTACGCCACCATGTTGGCTTACCCTCTCGCACTCCTCCGCGCGTCTCCCGTTTTCGAGGGACGAGCGAGATCGCGCTGGACGGTCGGGCCTTTCCTCCTCCGAGTGGACGGCCGTCTGCGGACGGCCCTGGTCCGAACTCCCGCGACGACGGGCAGCGGCGTGAGCTCGGCCCACTGGCGATGACTCCGCTCGCGATACCCATTTGGCTCTCAGGTCGGCGGGCGCAGCGGGCACCCTGTGTCCACGGCTCGCTCGTCCGCAGTGTCTCGTTGGGGACACCCGTTTCCCAATAAACGCTGTTGGATACCGCGATCATCGTTGTTGGCATGGCGTTGGCGATCCCGGCGCGGCGACCGCCCTCGCTGGTAGCCGTCGGCCGCGCGGTGGGACGGGAATCGGGTGCCCCTTGAGCACCGGTCCCCGGACGTAGAGGTACGTTATTCAAATCCCCACAAGGGCGACATGGTTGGTTCGCAGGACTTACGCCACGTATTTTAGACGTCACCTCGATTTCTACCCGCTGACGTCACGAGTGTGTACTGCTGCGCACCGACGCGATCGTGGCGGTGGAACGTGAACGCGTAAACGGCGGAGGTGAATACGCCGGACACCTGTTCTGCGGTAGCTCACTGCGCAGACGGCCAGTCGGCGGAACATTTCAGCAGCCAAGGACTGGGACGCCACGATAGACCCTTTTAAAAGTGCGCGCCATCTATGAGCTGTTGCACCAATTATCCCAGTGCGTCATTGCTCGGGCACGTACTCTGAGCACGCATTGAACGCGAGGGCTCCGTCAACATTCGGCGAGGACTCGGATCGAATCACACGCTTCGTGACCAAAAAATGGCGATGGCCAATGTTGCTCGAATGGGTTTCGAAGAGTCAAAAACAGCGACTCGCATTATTCGCCGGCGTTTCTACAACCAGCAACCAGGATCCTGGCAACCACTTGAATTGAATAACGCCGCGGTTGCTCTGACGGATATTTTCAAGATTTATGGTACACTCGAACGGATAAATACCAGTCGGAGATGCCTTTTAGGCACCACACTACAAGTGTGGCTCTAGCCACTGACATGATGAGAACGGTTGGGCGTCTCTTTCGAATACCCGGTCTCCAGCACGCGCTCGTTGCCTTCCGCCGTGCTTTAGCTGCTCGAGCACGCTCGAAGTTCACGAGACCAAAGCGTTATAGAAGATGGGAAGCCGTGCTGGAGGCAGGATTACTGAAGGGCCTCTCTGCAGTTCTCATCCTGTCATTGACTATAGGAGCCCAGAAGCTTCGTGGTGCTTACTCAAGCTATGGTGCTTGGAGCAGCGCGTCTCCAACTGATCTGCTTAGCGTCTTATCTCGCCCATATATACGTCAAAAGTGGTTCCGAAGTGGCAACACACGACGTCATAGAAGCCGGAGTGTCATGCTGTCTGATGTCGCTATCCTGCCAGTTGGTTGTAAAAATGCTGGCGAAAAGCGCGACCGAACGCGAGTGTCGCTGTCGTCACAGGGTCCCAGGCGTCCCAACTTCCGGCTGCCGTAGCTTCCGTGGACTGTCACAGTAGAGAGCGCCCTGCAGCAGAACAGGCGTCTGCCCCATACCACAACAGCTGTTGGGACGCCGCCAGGATGTCGACCGACGACAGCGTGACACTTGTATGACGTCATCAGGCGGAAATCGAGGGACCACCTTTTTTTGGACGCGGTGAACACACCGATTGGAGGCGCATTCCAGGCATTATACTCGAGAGCTAACAACGACGCAGCTGCCGAGACAGCTGTCAAGCAAGAACACAAGAAAAACGTCACTTAATCAACATCATCAAGCTGCCATTGAAAGGCTGACCAGGTGATCTGGCAACGTGGATACGTGGAAGAAAAAAAAGACCTCTTTTGCGTTCTTGTTTTGCTTGCGGACGGAAAACTGACCCACTTCTAGCAGGATGTGCATTACAAAACAACAACTAAATTTTAAGCTTTTTTCTTTTAGCTTGTGTTGTTAAGGTTGTCAGAACATGCCTTTAAAGACCTTCCAAAACTGACATCAACTTTCCTTATTGAAGCTTTCTATCGCTGCTGCCAGCGTTATAAATTCGTGCTTGTGAACCTCCTAATGCATGAATTGAGGCAAGGTCACGGATCTATAAGGCCGAGTAACAGGAGCAAGTGGTAATACAGTATTGATTTTGCTTATTGGCAAGTGCGAACGAGTTCGACATTTGAGAAAACTAATCCACTGGACAGGTGCGTCTAAAATGTTACGTTTTGTGAGCCACTTTCATTTTTATTTTTTTTTTTCATAGAAGAAATGGAAACCGAATGACCTGGCAGCGAACGTGCGAAACGGAGGAATGCAGTCTATAAAATGCCTACGCGTCTATACTTACCCGCAAAATACTTGAAACGCCAATGTCTGCGATCAACCAAATCAGGTCAGCGAATGATGAGGCGGAACATCTGTTTAGACCTCAAAATTAAGTCTGCGCTATGGCATTGCGCAATGCAAGCATGACGCTTTGCATTGCGTAATGCCACAGCGCAGATTTCATTTTTAGGTCTAATCTGATGTTCCACCTCATCATTCTCTGAGCTGATTTGGTTGATCGCAGACATTGGCGTTTAGAGTGTTTTCTGGGTAAGTAGACGCGCAGGCATTTTTAAGAGAGTGGGGATAAGAAAGCTCATTATTGAAGCGGTTAGATGCGCATATAATTTTCGGAAATCGTAGAAACAAGCAATGGAAGTTCCGCTTGTCTTCGACAATAATTACGACGAATAAATAAAAATATACGCAATAATTCAACAGTTAAATTTCGCAAAAAACAAACAAAAACAGAAATGTACGATGCAGTAACGTTACGTGTCAACTTCGATCAAAATTGGTAATCCGTGTTTCATCGCTGAAGTAAGCAGCTAATCGAAATTTTCGAAGCATGTCCCATATTTTGTTAATGTGCGAAGCGTATCTGAGGAGATTGTACCGCCATATAAAATTGATCCAGAGATGGGAGAATTTGCGCTCGCACTAGGGCAGTCCCGTATTTTATCCTCATCAAAAAGAAAACGTTAATTCATGATGTCTGGCTTGAAATCGCAGCTTTAATCACTGGACGAACAGAACAAGGCCCGGTCATATAGGGAGTTTTAGTAGATCGTTTTCAAAAGCCCACAACCGCTACGGGCGCGCGCTTCAGAGCATGCGTCGAAGTGGCAGCGCGAGCTCCCGCTACAAATAGCGCGGCCTGAAAACACGATCTACTAACTTTCATCTATGCTCTTCCCGCTTCTCTTCCGAAAACTCCGCAGAAAACGAAGAAAGGAAAAAAAAAGAAAAAGTTTCCACAATATTGGTGACGAAGGTCAACAGAGTCGTCCATACACGCAGGAACGGAAACAGACGTCGTTGACTCATGGGTCGCGACGTCCCCGGTTCGACGAAAGCGCAGAGTCGTCGCTGAGATCACCCACGTTTGTAAACACGCGAATATCAACCGCTCTCCCGTTTCGCCGACTCGCCTTTGTTCCCCTTAAATGATTTCACACATTGCTCTATAGGCACTCGCAAAAAACGAAGGGCGTGGTTTATTATCTGCACGCTTCTTTGATTCGTGCTTCGGTGTTTTTATCGACCCGTGCCACTATCTGATTGGCTGCGGGCCGATAAATATTAGACACTTGGGATTCGGCACGCCCAGCGTTTCTTAACTCTCAGTGATTATACAGATCTCGCGTTGATTGCCACGCAGAAGCATACGCTGATTATATACTTCTTGTTCACTCAAGTAAATTTAAAAAACAAACAAAAAAACTTCGGATTTGATTTATAAATGGCAGAAGGACGTTTGTTCTGAACCCTTCTGTGTAAAAGGGAAAAGGGAGAGATAGCGATGAGATAGCACAGATGAAAAGATAGTGACGACGATGAAAGAGAATGTAACAAATCGCTTTCGCATACACACATGATTTCAAGACGCGGGATGAAAGTTCCGTGCTCGTACGCATCGTGACAGAGCCTTGGACGCCTTTCGCAATCGTTTCCCCAGGAATTGAAGTTAGGGGGTGTCTAAATTTTTAGGGGGTGGAGGTGGGGGGGGGGGCATTGAGAGTATAGGGGTCGTTGCGAATTAAGGGGGTGCCTTCAGAAAACAAGGGGGGGGCGGAGTACACCCCGTAAGTTGGGAGGGGGTGTAGGGAAATCACTGGCTTTTGGGCCGGCGAAAAGCGACTTGGAAGTATGAAATCGTTAGCGTGATAGTGACGGCAGTCGCGTAGAATGCATTCCACTGACGCTTCTACGAATCGAAGTGCTTGGTGGGTATACTCTTTTATACTTCGTTTCACCTTATGTGCGAGCGAAGGCAAAACTGGAAGCGCGAGCACGAAAGCTCCGTGCGTTCAGGCTTTGCTCGAGCGCGCGAGCTGAGGAGAAATGCAAAAAGCGCTGGTCTCGCGCTTCTAGCTTTGGCTTCGCTCGCAGATAAAATGAAACGAAGTATAGACGTTCGTGAATGTACACTGCACCGCACGATGCAACGAGAACAGCGAGAAATTTCGTTTATTTTTTAATCGGTTCAGCAACGACAATGCCGAACGGAATCGCGCCCCGATGGCCATGCAGTCTAAGAGGCAAAAATACGTCAAAAAATTTTACTTTTTTAGCTCGTGATATTCGTCGCCGTTTCCACTGGCTAAACTGATTCGGGGTAGAACAATGATTCGTCATCTTCTCAGGGAGCATAGAGAGGGGCGTACCTCACCGTATACCTAAAAGATGCAACAACCGTTGGTAGAAAGCGACGCACTGAAAGTATACACAGTTTGTATTTTTACAAAAGCAAAGGCGCACTTCGAGTGTAATTTTGGTAAATTATCGTGCCAGCTAGAGCCACCCAATGAGCTACTCAAAGGGGTACGGAAACAATATGTTTGCATTTTTATTTCTTTGTTTAGTAGTAGTCCATGTTTTGCCAGAAGACTGGTATAGTGTTCCTGGACTGTAGGCAGAGAAATGAAGAAAACTAATTTAGGACGAATGAACAGATTTTAAAATTGCGTCTGGTGGCGGTCTGTAAGCTGCGTTGGAATGCCGTCGTGTCATGAGTTCCTAAAAAGCAGCGCCAGTTCGCGGCACTATGGCTCGCTCGTGGAGTTACGTAGTCCTGAATGTGACCTGGCGGAGAACGCTCATAAGCTGAGACTGCAGCCAAACCTACAAGCACGAGGTAACCCGCGCTCCCATCACTTTGAGGCATGCATTTCTAGCACAAGCGCTCGACCTTTCTGCAGAACAACGCTCCGAAGCAGCGACCTCGAGCTCTCGTGGTTGTGGCATCGGCTGCAGCCTCAGCTCCACGGTGCTTCTGAAACGTGCATTCCACACCATCGAAATCGCCGTTCTTTGCAGACGTTAGGTAGGGCTTGATCTGAGGCTGCGAGGACCTGTGTCAGGCCAACCATACGTCGTTGCTGGGTGCACACGATTATTTCTACTTACTGGTTCTTTCGAGCTACTACTTCTGCGGTGTGAAACTAACACGGTGAAGCGAACGCTCGTGGCACATAAAATCCATGGCCGCAAATGATGTTACGGGCAAGCTATGTATAAGCCATAGGGCGTACAGTCCTCGGATAATACTACTATACTTCGTTTCACCTTATATTGTACCGCAGCGAAGGCTAGAAGCGCGAGCTCATAGCATTGGCAGCTGCTCTTAAGTCACGAGAGCTTGTGCCGCCGAGATGTGCCCTATTGTTAGCCGAGCTTGCTAAAAGCGCGAGCTAGTTGCTTCGAATGAAGCCTCGGCGGCTGCACGAGCGCTCGTGCAGCGAGTGCTTCAGTCAAGGCAGTCAAGGCTAGCCGCCGCGCTAGCACTGCATTTGCGGTTAGTCCATGCTAAGGTGAGACGAAATATAGAGCAAGGAGCTCGCGCTTGTAGCCTTTCCTGCGGTACATCATAAGGTGAAACAGAGAATAGGCGAAACTGTGACGCGTTGACGCCGCCAAGCGGCAAGGCTCGCAACTACAGTATCCTTGACCCTGCATGAACTACTGACGTCACGAGCGCGACACGCATTGCGCTTCTCGTTGGCCGACTTTGAAGCGAGGGGCAGAGAGCTCGCGCTCACGTCATTTCGTTTCCGTACCCTTTTAGGCCGGGGTCAGACTGCTTCTACGTAACACAAAAGACAGGCTGCAAACAGATTCGAACGCCAGTCACCGCGAGATCCCTGCTTCGAATGCCGCATGGCAATGAGTTGGAAGGAGAAACTCGGGCACGCGGCATTCGAACCACAAATATTGCGGTGACTCGGGTTTGCAGACTGTCTCTTGTGTAATGTACACTCTAAAAAAAAAGGGTATCACCTTACACCCTTTCGTCCCATATAATACACCCCAAAACTTGATTTCGACGTACAGCGCCCTATAGTCGAACAGACTGACCCCAAATTTTACGAGGGACTTGATAACGGTGTGATACAACTTTTTAAATAGCTAAAGGACGTATCAAAAACCACACAAAGAAAACCCCGATTTGTTTTTGAGTGGTCAGTAACACGTACATACATTAGCTATTTTATTAAGTTGTACCACACGGCTATCAAGTCCCTCGTAAAATTTGGGGCCGTCTGTTCGACTGTAGGGCGCTGTACGCCGAGTTGAAGTTTTGGGGTGTATTATATGGGACAAAGGGTGTAACGATACACCCTTTTACCCCTTTTTTTTTTAGAGTGTATGAGTGGTGCGACCCCAGCTTTAGAGTAGAGGCACGCTATTCACCGATGTCCTTGTGGGCGCTGCCATTCTGAGAGTAAGTGAGCAGCGAGAGCAATAATTTCTGATAGTTACGATTCAAAAATTGGACATCCCAAGCATTCGACAGGTTGTCAGGAAGTTCTTCAGGCGATATCGGTTTGCTCTGTCGGCGACTGTGTTAACGTTTCCGGAGGGCGGAAAATCGTTTCCTGGTTATTCCAAAAAAGGCTTCAGATAACTGGCAACCATGATTCTAAGCAACAAAATGGCCGACGTGTCGTTCCTCCGTAGCTTCCGTGCTTTCACTGCGTTGTTCTAGTTGGATCACGAAGGTCGTATCGTTCGCCCTTTGCCAAGTGGCGCTGAAGAGGGGCGTGTAAAGTAATTCCCCTTTAAACAATCACGGAAGACCCCCAGCGTCATGCGTGGAATCTTTTGTTGTTAAATTGAAAAGGTCGTTTCATTGTTTCCAGATTGTTTACGGGGTTTGTTGTTGAAGCGTCGGTGACACATGAGGATGACATCGGCTTTGTTCCGGAGGCGCACTCTCCGCCGCGTCACTAGCATTAAAAAAAAAACGTAAAAAACAAAACAAAAACATAGCACGCATTAAGTTTCGATTATGTTTTGCGAGATCGCTCAAAAGTCCCGGGTCCGGGAAGGAGCGACTTTGTCCGCATTTAAACGCACGCCTGTCCGACGCAATACGCTTGAGGCTGCCAGGAGTTTCAGGCGACGTCCTTTGCTCGATTCCAGTTCGTACATTCATTGGAAAACAGAATTAAGACTGAATATAAGCCGCGTTTTACGTCAGATGGCAAGCACGTTTGAGGGTCGGTCTATGGAAGTAGTTTTATTCCCTTTCGCTAATTAATAGCGTTTCGTAGATGTTCTGCAAAGCTTTCTGTTTTGCGTAACTATAGAAAAAGAGGAGGAAAAAAAAACACTCTTGCAAGTAGTTGCTTTTGGAGCCGAGTTGTCACAACAAAGAATTTGAGCCACTCTTAAAGAATAACGCAAGTGCGTTAGTTAACTGCTCGTTATATTTCGTTTGACCTTGAGGGGGATTCCCCCGCGACTTATTTGTAGCCTTCTCCTCACAACGGCGCAGACATTTTCCGGAAGAAACGAGTTGCTCCCAGCTGCACATGCAGCTCGGGCGCTCGGGATTGGCTCGGGCCATGGGCTGCTCACCGCCGAAAGTTGTGGCAATGGTTATAACTAGTTATAACAAAGAATTGGAGCCATTATTTTATTCTTATTTATTTAATTACCCTCAAGGCACATAGTACATTTCAGAGGGGAGTGAATTCACACAACAAAAAATGATGGCGACAAAATCAATCAACTAAGGGTGATGTTAGCGAGTGTTTGTTTTAAAAGAAAACGTCAGTGAGGGAGACAATTGAAGCGGGAAGACGGTTCCAATCTGTTGACGTGCGAGGTATGAATGACACACTGAATGCGTTAGTGTTGAAACTTGGTACGCCAACTTTATGAACGCAATCGAGGTGAGCGGAGCGATAAGATGGTTTGAGTATAAGTGACTGGCGTAAGAATGAGTTGTGATGGAAGATTTTATGAAACAAGCAGAGACGAGCACATTTATGGCGGGAAGATAACTCGGGTAATGACAGAGTTATTTTCATATTTGTTACACTGGACATACATGCGATGATAGTTAGATAAGATGAAACGAGCTGCTCGATTTCTAATACTTTCCAATGTAGTGACAAGGCAATGTTGGCCGGGATTTCACACGGATGAAGCGTACTCTAATCTGGAACGGAAGTTTCAGCGACGAAGGTGCTTGAAAATCATTGCGTTTTAAGTAGCCCAGGATGCGATTGGCATTTGCGGCAACATGCTCACTTTGGGGATTCCATGAAAGATTAGAGGTAATATAGACGCCGAGGTACTTGTAAACGGAAACTGGTGGTAGGGCTGTATTGTTAATGTGATATGTAGGACAGCTAGTGTTAGTGTGTGACACTCTCTATAGACTTGCATTTATTGGTATCTAATTCCATCAGCCAAGCATCGCACCAGTGAGCTATGTGGTTAAGATCTGTTTGAAGATGAGTACCTGGGCTAGCACAAAACGTCGTGGAAACGTCGAGAAAAGGTCCCGGACGTCCGTGACGTCCCGCACGACTTCGATCACGTTTTTTCGATGTTGAGGTGACGTCCATATATAACGTTCCATTAAAGTCCAATCAGTGACGTCGTGACGACGTTGTATTTCAACTCAAACGTCGTCAACGTTCCCACGACGTCGATGCACGACGTTCTGACAACGTCCAATGCTCACGTTCCTTTGACGTTGAAGTGAAGTTCATAAATGACGTTCCATTATCGTCCTGTCCGTGACGTGCTGGCGACGTCATGTTTCAACTTCAACGTCGTCATCGTCGCCACGACGTCAAGACAAGACGTTTTAGCAGCGTCGAACACTCACGTTTCTTAGACGTTAAAATAAAGTCCATAAGTGACGTTACATTATTGTCCCGTCAGTGACGTTTCGGCGACGTCGCGTTCACACCTAACTGTCGTAAACGTCATACAGGACGTACTGGCAACGCCGACCACTCACGTTTTGCTCAACGTTGAGGACATATTTAATTTACGTTCCATTTTTGTCCTGTCATTGACGCCCTGGTGATGTCATGCCACAACCTTTGTTTTGTGTTTTTTTAGCTTTTCCAGCTCTATCTCCAGCCGCAGAATCACGTATAATACGCGTTCACTGTTAAAAGCTTAATTACAGTTGTGGTCAATGTGACACTGCTCAAGAGCCGCAAGCAAAACTTAATTTTTGAGAGCTTGAGGAATTTATTTATTTATACATTAATTTATTTATTTCAAGATACTATTAATTGTACATGGGATTACGCTAGGGAGGGCATATACAAAACGCAATGTACACCGAAGGAAAAAAATATGAAGGCATGTTGGGAATATCATTCATTTTACATGTGCTTGTTATACTTTTGGTTTGTTTAAAATATTGTTACGGTTTTAATTTGCGAAGTCAAGCCCATGGCGTCTATACTGTTTCATACTTAGTGTGCCACGCTGGCAAAGCTACTGGCGCGAGCGCGTGGCTTCATCTATGGTTTTGTTTGCGCGAGAACGCGTGCAAATGATCAATGAGATCAAGCCCCGTGCTCGCGCCTGTAGCTTTGACAGCGTTGCACACTAAGTATGAAACAGAGTATAGAACGAATCGAATTGTGCCATTCTTGTTTTGTTTTTTGTTTTTTTGCACGCGCGTTGTCGTCTTTCTTAGGTCCTGGGATGCGCCACAGGCGCATCGCCACACTATCCCCTCAACAGGTGATTTCAGGCATGCATCATTTCCTAGGAGCATCCATACTGCCCCGCGACCACCTGGCATTGTTTTAAGGTTCGGCAATTTCTCTTCGTGTTTTGTTACTCATGCTCACTTGCGTACAACCACAAAATTCGCATCAACATCACAGTTCATCCAAAATACCAACTTCCAGCACCTTAGCGCTTTCGGCAGATCGGTGCGCAGTCTTGTTACGTGACTGTCAAAACAGATCTTGCTTTCGTTGGCACTGATGATGTACCAAAAAAAAAAATCGCACGCCGGCACACATTATACCGGAGCACAATTTCACTGCACACGTGCGCATTTTTGAACACTACTCCAAAAAATAAAATGCCCGGCAATGACGAAATCTGGTAGATACTGTCAACAGTTTGTGTAGATTGGCACTCATGATGCCAACCGTTGAATGGCCCAGATGACGGTCCAAAAAGCGTTCAAGTCCAGCCCGCACCTACGTGTCGGCAAAAAAAAAAAAAAAAACAGAGCCGGCGTTGGCGCGGCGCGAGAGAGAGGGGGAAAGGCAGGCAGAGGAGATGCCAGTGGCATCTCCATAGAGCCCCATGCGATGCGTCGGGAAACTCGGCAAGAAGAGGGCGAGAGAGAAAAGTGGGGGAAGATAGTGGCGACGAACAATCGACAAGCGTTAGTTCCGGGTGCACGTATTTTCTCAGTCGTTCCCAAAATATTTCACTGAATTCTATGTTGGCCCAGAGAGAACAGCTCTGGGTAAAACCCGGTCCAGTTTTTTCCGAAAGTCAGTCACTAGCACCGGCCGTCACGTCTACGGGGTCTACGAGGCAGGCTGCTTGTCGCCGTGATTTTTTCGAGTCTGCATACAGTGGAAGTGCTGCGAAGTCTGCATACAGTGGAAGACTGAGTCGCTCAAGTCGCCCCTATGAAGAAGTCGGTGATCGCCAAAAACGCCGTCGTGTTCAGTCACGGCTCGCGGACCTTTTTCAAGGCCATAACGCTTCACACGTTGAATCGTATAACTGCTCGGATCAAGGTGCCTGTGAGGATATGAACGACGCCCCCCAGAGAGAAGGGGCAGTGCAGATAATGGCGCGTCAAGTCCAGTCTCCGATCAAGGCCCTTCATACGCCTCCGACGATCCCAGTCAAGAACGCCCAGCGTACGGGATCCCACTTCTAAAACCATTCCCCGTGCACGCAGCAAGAGTACCAGCTATCTGCGATGGGGTGGGTAAAGCACGCGCGTCAGCGGATTAATCAGAAACAGAACAAGGTAAGCGGTGGAACATTCCGCGCAGCGTGACATCGTCCCTTGATCATTTCTTTACGTGAATTTGTTTGTTCTTTTATATCTTTGAGGCTGGCACATCCAGGGACGTCTTTTGGCGGCGCTCCGTATTGCATCTCGTGTCTGAAAATGCTAAAATAAACAGTTCGTACCAAACCTGTGTTTTAGTTACTTCCTTCGTACTTGCATGAGAGCAACTTGCCTTCGCAATAATACTTAAGTACATTTTTTTTTGAGTGGGGGGGGGGGGGGGGGATGGACACAACGTCTTCCCCACGACGCCTAGGGAACGTAATTTGGAATGGTTTCTCGACGTTCCATGAACGTCGTTGGTAGTCCGGATGTCGTAAACACACGTATCATAAACGTCGAGGGAGGACGCAACGGCCCACTGAGACGTGCATGTGACGTGTGACAAACGTCATTGGAAACGTTTTCTCAACCTCCTGTGCACCTTTTCTCGCGGACATTTAAAGGTTTCATCGACGTCGAAGGAAGGTAACGTCCGGACCTTCGACGTTGTACGACGTCACGTTACAGACGTCTTCGACGTTCTTTCGACGTTTTCTTCACGTTTATGTGCTGCTTGGGTAATATCAGATCGGTCAGTGATGTTGCGATAAAAAACACAATCATCAGCGAACAAACAGATTGATGAAGAAATGCTAGATACTAGGTCGTTAATATAAATAAGAAACACTAAAGGGCCAATTATGGAACCTTGGGGCCCCTCCTAAATTAAAAGACACTG
>JAZHYW010014399.1:0-28263 GCA_037355805.1 Ixodes ricinus | reverse complement strand
TGTATGGGCACATCAAAGCCAGCTAAAGGCTTGTGTGATGACACCCTAAAAAAATAAAAAAAAACGATAAGATCGGCAAAAATGCAAAAATAGAAGAAAAAAAAAATAAAAAACGACGAAGCAAAGGAAAACATTGTCAGGACAGAAAGGTATACATAAACGTTATCAGAACTATTAGAGCAATGGAAATGAAAGTATAATCAGCGACAAGCCAAGAGCTGAGCGCGATCTGGAGAGGAGGAAGCAGACGAAAGTCTGGAGTAGTGAGGAGGCTTCTCTCCACTCCAAGCATCCGCCCCTCACCAGCCCGCACGTCACCACCAAAATGTCGCTAATCATAGCAAAAAAAAAAAGTAAATAAAGAAATAAACATATTTAGCAGAACTATACTGAAATGAAAACACGACGCTGGAAAGACATATTAAGGAAAAAAAGTAGAAGGAAAAAGTCGTAATTGTCATCAGACAGTGACAAAAAGAAAAAAAAAGAAAAAAAGAGTGAATAAGCAAATTAATACACATATAAAAAAAACGAGAAAACAAAATGAAACACAGTTACAAAATGACACTACATGGCATGAAAGGAGCAAAACAAATTTAAAAAAAAGAAAAAAAGAAAACAACAGAAGACATGGAAATGTCATCAGAATCATTGGGGAAGAAGGGGCCAGAGAAAAAAATAATAGCCCTGCAAATTCACTATGCACACACTGGTATTAGGCTTGCACTAAGTAATATTCAAGTCAACACATTTCAGTTCTTTCTTCAATGCCTTCAGTGAGGTGATGTCCAGGATTGAGTCCGGCAGAGCGTTGAATAAGGTCGGAACATAATAATCGCGCGTGCATTTACCATAACGGGTCCAGCAACGTGGCACGTTGAAACGAGGGTGCATCGCAATGAGCGAGTCGGAAGTGACGGTGTTTTGAAATCCTTATTCCAAAAGTTGCGTAATATAACCGTTTGAATATAAAGTGAACGGAGGTTTGGCAATTGGAGAGCTTTGAAAATATCCCGAGTTGTTGACAAAGGTGTATTATATGCAACGCTGGTAAGTATTCCTCTCAGTAGGGTATCAACTTTGGTTTGCAAGCGACCAGAACAATTTCCAAAAACGGTTACGCCGTACCGAATGACACTGTAAGCAAGTGCGTGAGCCATCAGCAGCCTTACACCAACTGGTATAAAAACTCTAGTGTTATAAAGCATGCAGGATACAACACGTAGTTTACTACATAAGTATAACATATGTGTGTTCCACGACATATCAAAATCAAAATAAACACCCAAGTATTTAACATGATTAACTGACTCAATTGGTATACATGTACATGGATCACATTTAGATCGGTGAAGAAGGAACTTTACATTAGCAGGGTGGCTTTTGAGAGGATTCCGAAAATAAACTAGCTTTGTTTTAGACCTATTAATGTCCATCATGTTCTCAGCAAACCAGTCCATTATATGGGTGGCATTTTCCTCGAGTGTGTTGAAAGAGTCATGGAAATTAATATGACGCGACACAAGAAGGGTATCGTCGGCGTATTGGTAGAGCGTGCATCCACTGACGACACTAGCCATGTCATTGACAAAAATGTTGAAAAGTAGAGGCGATAACACTGAACCTTGAGGCACCCCCGCCTTAAGAGGAAGAAGAGAACTCTTAAACCCGCCGATTGAAACGAATTGAGAACGTTGAGAAAGGAAGTTTTCTAGTAAAGAATAAAAAGGGCCACGAAAACCCAGGCGATGTAATTTCCTTAAGAGCAATTGGTGGCTAACAGTGTCAAAAGCCTTCGACACGTCAAGAAAAAGTGCGCATGCGAACATGTTATTTTCAAATGTGGAATATAAGTTATCAGAAAAATCATCAAGGGCTGGCTGCGTGCCTTTTCCAGCAATGAAACCGTACTGAGTGGGTGAAAAGATTTCATTCGTATCCAAAAAGCTATACATCGTCTGAAAGAGGTGTTTCTCAAGAATTTGGCCTAAAATTGGTAATAAAGAAATAGGGCGATAATTTTCGATTTTCGATCGGGCGCCTCCTTTGAAGAGGGGCCTAACAATGGCAACTTTTAGACCATCAGGTATGTTGGCAAAAGTAATAAAGCCATTAAGCATAATTAGAAGAACATCCTTAATTCGTGCGAAATTTCTCTGCAAATCATATGCGCGAATGCCATCGGCACCAGGTGACTTGCTAGCTTTGAAACTAAACAACATAGAATGGAGATCATTCTCATTTAAAGAGGGAAGGAAAGCTGACTTTAATGATGCATCATTCAATGTGCACGAGTTATCATTTGGGTCTCTACACACGCCAGAATATTTAGCAAAGAAGTTGTTGAAATCGTCGGCTAGTGAGAATGTGAGTGAACCAAAATTTCTTTCAAGAACGTCATCAATGGAACGCTCAGCACCAGTCCCTCGAAATTGATTAATCAGCGACCACGTCCTAGCCGAGCTAAACCTTGATTCCTCAAATTTTGATATGAAATATCTTCGCTTTGCAGAGCGGATTACTGCGTTTACCTTATTTCTAACTTGTCGAAACTCGTTACGCAAATCATTGTTATTAGGAGACCTCCGGCATCGTTTCCAAAGAAGGTCCTTTTCCTTGATTAGTTTAAGGATGTTAGAGCTGAGCCATCGATGGTTAGGTCTACGTCTGTTTAAAATTACAGTTCGTTTTGCTGATTCGGTAAAGTTTTGAAAAGCCTCCACAAACCTCGGATACACGTTGGTAGTGTTAACTGAACCTAGAAAGCCTTTCCAGTCATACGAGGCAACCAATTTGTCAAACAAAACAATATCAATAATCTGGGCTTGTCGTGAAGCTCCACATTCAGATTTGAGCGCTAAATCATCTGTTAGTCGACATGCCACGAAGTAGTGATCGGCTAGCTTTTCGAGAATTACAGCAGATTCCACTTGAGCATTCGGTGTTCGAATGGAAATGTGGTCAATGCATGAAGAGACTAATTTGGTCCCTAAGATCTCTTCTCGAGTTGGGGCCGAAATAACACATTGTAAACCAGCATTAGATAAAATATTTAAGTAGTCACATACAATCGGGTTCGTTGTGTTTAATATGTCGATATTAAAGTCGCCTACCAAACAAAGGTGTTGCACAGAGGAGAAATTACAAAGTGTTGATTCAAGCTCACCAAGAAACAACCGAGCACTTTCCGCAGGAGGCCTATAAATACAAAGAAGAGAAATTGAGAAATTCGAATTATCAAGTTTTAGGGAAAGGACCTCAGTGTGAGAAAATGTTAAATCGAGGCGAGAGACTTGCCATATTTGATGGACATAAGCCGCGATTCCCCCGCCACTGCGTTTCGATCGTGTGGAAAAAAAGGTATTGTAGTCTGTAAGAGTGTATTGACACAGCATGAACTCCGGAATATTGATTTCTGTAAAAATAAACGCATCGACATGAAACATTATGTTTCGAACGATTATTCGAAAATTATCCCAGTATTTACGGAGGCTTCGTATGTTCACGTGCAAACATATAAAAGTGTTCTCCTTTCTTTTGTCGAACGAAGTCTGAAAGTCCAAGAAGTTACTATACTGCGCAAATGTAGCTGCCAGGGTTTAAACCAATTTTTCAATATCCCCTACGGAAGCAATCCGTAGGACAGCCGTGCTGTCGCTTTTTCTTGCATAGATTTGCCCGTTTTTCGTCCAAATGTACTTGTACTGTTTCTCCTTTCCTTTCATCCTCGCCTTCCAGAAAAGCTCACGGTTAGACCGAGAGAGGTTTTCGTTGAGAAATATTTTGGGCACCAGTCCGGCGTGGCTGAGTTCTCTCAGTCGCCCACGGCAACCCATCCATTGTTCCTTCAGGGAAACCGATGCAAAGCTGACCAAAATTGATGGAGCAGTGCCAGGTTTGTCTGCTTTCTTAGAGGGTAGACGCCGAGCGGAGAGAACATCAGATGGTTGAAATTGGGAGAGGCCGATCTTCGAGGCAAGATCACAGAGAACCACACTCAAGTTTTCTTTTGGAGTGGAGGGCAGGCCTTGAATTTCCATATTAGACAAACGCCGTTGTTGGTCGAGCTCATTGATTTCTGTCTGAAGCAGGCGGATGGAATTAGCCTGCTCCTTCACCGTGTTCCGAAGTGTCCCGACTTCGGCCTCCATGTTCTTGGTCAGTTGTTTTTGAGCTGCGAGGTCTGTCACCACGGAGTCATACTTGTCGTTAAGGAAGGTAACAGACTTCTCAACAGCGTCAACGGTAGTCCGCAGCCATTCCACTGTGGGTCTCAAGGCCAGAAGAGCGTCGACTTTTGCTGGCAGCGTAAGAAGAGTGTCAACACTTTCTTTTAAAGAAAGTAGCATATCCAGCTTTTGGTTGACAGAGGCAAGCTGCGCCGAGAAGGCAAGGGGGTCGTCTTGAGAGACAGCGTCCGCAGTCCCTGCGCCCGAGCGACTGTCACCACTGCGACATCTCTTACATCTCCACTTCTCTCGTTTTGAGGCACCCATCGTCGTGAAGGTAGCGTCGGCGATACCAGAACACTGTCCCAAATGAAGGACGCTATGACATTCCGCACACTTCATATGTCTTCCATCCGCCGGCACGGACACATCACACACACCACAGGCGGGAGGCGGGGACATTTTGTAGTGTTGAGTTCCCAAGCAGCAGCAAAGAGGACAACAACAAAAGTGCTGGAATAATAGAAGTACGGGCTTACCGGAAGCAGCCTGGTAGAAATGACACCACACTGCACATAAACACAGTAGGGCGCCTCCGGCGACGACTCAGAAGTGTTCGGTGGAAATGATGGGGATCTTTTAGGCTCAGTCGCTCAGAGGCAGACAGAAGCACACACTTGGCTGGGACTCAAACGGTGATTGACACAGGCGATCTAGTAGAGCAGGCACAACTAGGCTATCTCAGCCATGGGCGTCATAGATCCTGTGATTCCATTTATAGCGCAGATGGTTTGCACCGACTGAGCAGGAACCATTGTCAGCACACCGCGAAGAATGACGTGCTAGTTGAGCTGGCGCACAGCGAGTGAAGCGAGAGCCTGGAACGGTGAAATCGCCGAGGCCTGACCTGGAGCCGGAGCCAAAGAAGACCTTGCTGACCTGGTCTGGGGTGGGGATCGTTCTTGCGAAGTTCTCTGGTCCTTAACCTGAGCCTCCGGTCGGCTACCGACGGTAGACGGGCGCTAAATTATTTGATTTTCGCTAAAAATGGGGAGAGCATTCGGAGAGACCGACTGCTCTCGAGACCTCTTCTTCTTTCTTTTTTTTATTATTAATATTAATTATTATTAATATTTTATTTTAATAATAAATTTTAATAATAAATATTAATAATAATAATAATGATTGAATGTAATTGCTTCAAGTCTATTAATATAGTATATCAGGACCGACAAAGCACTAAAGGCTTGTAGGACTGGTTCCTTCTACTTTAGAGTCAAGGCACATCTAAAACATGAGTAGAAACTCAGAATATGTGGCAAAGAAACCTATTCAAGCAAAGTCGTAGTGCAGAACGCGAAACAAACACTGTATATAAAAAAAGAAAATTGTACCGGCAGAATCAAATGATTTTACATCTAAGTACAAAGAGTTCTCAATCTTCTTTCAAGTCTCCCTGAGATCTGACGCCGACTGGCTCAAAAGGGAGCGTGTTAAAAATACGTGGTACATAATAAGTTCGAACGCATTTCTCAAGAATGGGTGTTGACGCGCGGCGTTGAATTTGGTGTCAGATCTCGAAGGACGCGGTAAACATTTTTGAGGTCTTAAAAATATTATCCAAGTAGTGTCTAAGTATCACAGCTTGTTTCTTGAAGTTGAATTTTAGGAAGATAGTGAATTATCGCGGTTTATCCGAAGTGCACATAAAGCTCATTAGCCGTGCACTGCGTGTTATAATGAAATTACTTTGAAATAATTTCATCGGCAGAATGTTTTGAACTGTGGCCATCGCGTAGTCCGTTAAGCAAAGAACAAGTTATGCGGGAATTAAAACGTGAATCAACCAGCTTCTGTTTAATGTAGTTACATTTATCTGAGCGAATGAGTGCGGTAACCCTGTTGCGCTAACTTTTGAATTTAATCCCCAAATCTATATTGTCGGGAGAGCGACGTTAGTGCGCTTACAAGAGCTCTTTGTCTTTAATGGCGGCGATTATATCATAATCAGTCACATGCTATGTTCAATGTGACCCATTTTAACATTATTGACTTTTTATTGCCTTTTGTAAACTTTTGCCCAGGGTGAATGAAGTTTAACTAAAGCTTCTTTTGCTTCTGAAATTATGGATAACTATCCCGCTTATAAGAAGAAATGAATTTGTCGAATAAATTTCGATCGACAACTTCTATCTGCAATTTTTCAGGACATGTGCGTTAAATACGGGTATCTGAAATAAACTGAACTGCGGTAAAATAGTGGTCTGCTAGTTTCTGCAAAACCATTGTAGATTTAACTGAGCCTATGAGCCCGTGTATTCATGTAACATAGACAAGCGGAAACTAAGTGTCCATTTTAAATTTTATTCCAGATAAGGGCTTCAATGGTGTTGTCAAAACCGAATTATGAAACTACGTTCAAATAATCTCGCACAGTTCATCTAGGAAGAAGAAGACGAAGAAGTGAAAGACGAAGACGAAGAAGGAAAAAGAAAAATACGACGAAGACGAAGACGAAGAAGAAGAAGAAGAAGAAGCCAGTTGTTGCAGCTCGAGCGGGCACGCGCGGCCGAAGCACCGATGAAGGCGTAGAGCGCGTGCTGGAGGCTGGGCGTTCAAAAGACGTCTTGCCAATATCATTCTGCCAGGGACAATAGACTTTTTCTCGTTTCCTCCCGTTCCCATTCTTGTGGGTTCCGTATCTGGTATGCGGTACGAAAAAAAAATAATGAGATTTTGGAACCTGGAATTTATTAGCACGGCCTCTCGATCCCCCTGTTGGTGCGGCCTGCCGATTTTTTTCGAAAACAAAAGAGCGCGCGTGAGAGGAGAACTTCTCCCATCTGCCGTGGAGGCGCTGCACATCGGCGAGTGGTCTCGTGAGCTGAAAGCTATACCAGCTATACTCCGTTTCACCTTATGTTGTACCGCAGACAAGGCTAGAAGCGCGAGCTCTTAGCGTTGGAATATACTCTTAACGCACGAGAGCTTGTGCCGCCGAGATGTGCCCTAGAGCAAGGAGCTCGCGCTTGTAGCCTTTCCTGCGGTTCATCATACAGGTGAAACAGAGTATAGAGAAGGCGCCCAACACGCCCTTGCTCCGCGACCCAGAGAAAATATCTGCCCGTCATTGGCTTCGCCGATACCGAGGCGCTGCCGCGGTTGCAAAAGGCCGCAAAAATCGCTTGTCCCCCACCTTTGCACCGCTTTGCACGGAGAAAATATCGCAGTTTTACCCTGTGCTCGCCTGTGTGCTTTGTGTTTTCGATCGCTTTTTTGCTCGTTTCTATGCTTTTGTGGCGATAACCACTGATGGATGAGAAAGAAGAGACGTAGACAGCCGCCTTTTGTCTGTCTCTGCACAGTTTTAAAGTGTGCAGATGGGTTACGGAGCACGCGATGCCTAAAAACCGTTGCGTGCCGCGTTGTAAGTCAAATGCTGCGAGAAATCCGGAACTCTGCTATCACGAGCTTCTGTCTAGAGAGAAATTTCAGGATGCCTGGTTGAAGAACATTTCGCGACAAGGCAGCGAGAAGGGCAGCCAGTGGCAACCAGGCTCCAGGAGAGTCGTGTGCTCCCTTCATTTTAAAGGCCGACGTACACTTCGCGCTTCCCACTTTTGCCCGCCACCTCCTTTCCCATATCCTCTTCGCGCTTTACCTTGCCCCAACCTGGCTCCCCCTCGCAGCTTAGGAGAGGGGAGCGCCAAGAGGATTATCTTTCCTGCAGAAAGCCGAGGTTGTACGTATAGGCATTTAAGGAGGAGGACTACAAGGTAGGGATGAAGCGGAAGCGGACCGACAGTGGTGCCGACTCAATTCCCATTGTATTCGTTGTACATGCAACCAGCAGGTTCAAAGAAGCGCAGAACGCTTGTTCGTGTGCCACCTAACGCGTCCACGTCGCATGCGAACGGTAGAAGCCAACAACGCAAAATGCAGTCCCCTGCAGAAAAAAGACCAGCTGTTGATGAGTGCGTGGCTATTGAACCTTTCCTGCAGAAAGGGTTTGAAGTGGAAGAATGTCAGACGTCATTCAATTTGACAGCTAGGCTTCATAGAAGATGCCAAGAAAAACGCGCACCGCCTTCAAATGCAAGCCAAACGACTGAACGAGCGAATGAAAAAACTGCGACGAACCTGCGACGAATTTCAAGACAGATTGAAGCAAGGAAGGATAATGTGTAAAACCCGCTCAACTTTGCAGGTGACGTGTCCTGAATGCAAGCCTAAACTTAAGGGAAATGAATCTCGTGACGGAGAAAATCAGTTCGTGTTTAGCCTTGACCAAAGAGGACTCAGCTATCCACGACCTGAAGCTGTCTGGCCGTGCAAGCTCGTCTGCACCTTTGTCGAGAGGGCTCTACAGTCGGCAGAGATCCGTCGTTCTGGACGGATTGGCAAGGTTCCCTCGAGCGCTGAGCTTCCACACCTTATGGACTTCCCGCTGATGTGGTGTACTAACTGCAGAGACCGGTACCACAGCTAAGAACTCTGCGAGCTCTTTCTCGGGAAGCTCCTCAGACCTCTTCTGGCTAACTCGGCTGGGGACCTAAACAGCTCTCTAGAGAATATATTGAGACTTTCGCGGAAGCCTCTTTCCCGAAAGGTATTCCGCTTGCGAACTATATGACTCCCTTGATCTGTTCGTGAACAATGAAGTTTATATTGCAGAAGTTATGCACGAGGAATCCGTTTCTTATTGTCCCTCACAGATAAATAAAAGGCATAGCTCGAGCGTGCTCGAGCATCGGTTAAAATCGGAAATTATACGGCCTAGCTATATCCAACTATAACTCATTACAGTGGTAATAGAAACGGGGACGGGAACAAGAAAACGACAATTCGCTCATACTGCCAGCTGAATGCGGCTCTAACGCGCAGCCTGCAGCTGAGTGAGCTCCTCGCGGAAAGAATTATGTGCTTTTATTCGACACAGATTTGTCACATCATTCATGAAATATGGCACTCGTTTCAAATGAGACTTGTCGCTTCACGAAAAACAATCTAAATAGCCACACCGGGCCGCGCCGGGCGGACTGCGCCTCTTTCGCCGATAACGAGCGCCACGGCTGGCGCTGCGGGGTAAAGTAGAACTATCGCTCTCACCGGCGGCGCGAGGCATACGGCAGGCCGCTCCCAAGGGGAGTCCTTATCAAGCGGCCGTGATACTAGAAACTATAAGCGGGGGAAAACAACAATGTCTGACATTCACGAATTTTTCGTTTACACATTCCAGCGTCGTGGAGAAATCAAAACGATGTGTTAACGCGTACCAGAAGTGAAGACATTCAAGGTGGCTGTGCCCTTGTGCTGGCGGCCATAGCTCTGTGCTCGACTGCCGAGCGCATGTTGATGGCGAGCTTCCACAGGTGTTTTGCAACGTGCATTCCACACCATCAAGTTTGCCAGTCTGAGCAGCCTAATTAGGTGATCCTGTTCTGAGCATGCGCTTTAAGCAACTCCCTCAAACATAGCGTCCAATGAATGCCCCATGTAGTGAGTATTTACCGGCGGCGATAGGTGTGTGCGCGAACGCTGAACGCGTGCTGGTGTTGAGCTTCCACAGTCGTTTTGCAACGTGAATTCCAGACCATGAAGATTGCCGGTCGTATCAGCTTATAAATATGAGCTCGTTCTGAGCATGCGCTCTAAACAGCGCCCTCAAATATGGTGTCCAGTCAATACCCCTATAGACAATTGCAACCATGGCGCCCTACTGGTGCCCCATGCGTCAAGACCGTGCAGCGTGCGCGTGAACGTTGCTTTGCCAAGCTTGTCCACAAGGGCAGAGGCATGGCGGCCGTCAGGTGCCCTGCTTGCAATCGTCCATAAACGTAAACGAGCTGTTTATCATGGTCAGGTCAAATCAGGCTTCCTTCCCGTTGAATCACCCCAAGGCAGCGTTCCTGGTTCACTTTTAATTCTCGCATAAGTTAAGGACTTTCCTCCGCATCTAACGTTCTCGATGAAGCCCCTTAAGAACGACTGTGTCGTGTATCATTGTATTACACTATTAACAAAGGGGGTGTATTTGGATAATATTTGAGTTAAAAGCACACCAATTACAAGAATTTGTAAAACTTTACGCGCTCTATTAGAAATAAAACCATCACCAGAATAACGCGATGTCAAAATGATGTGATTTTTGTTCACCAATACACGCCTTTTGATGCGAACGACTCCGCAACCACTTCATCATCATCGGTGCACGGGTGCCCGTATGTTTGCCGATTGCGCTGAACGTCATGTTCGAAATTCCGTTACCGGTGGCACACCCACGCATGTCGAACGTGAAATTTCAGATTCTACAATTTGCAGCAAAAGTAGAACCTTGAAAAGATGGGGAATAACGCGAAAAGTCGCTGATCTATCGGTCAGCTGTCGTTCGCGCGATATTAGTGAGTTTTAGTATTACGTATGTGAGCGAACGCCAGCGCTGTGCGTTTGCGTCAGCGTTTCGTGTTCCACACTGCGCATGCGCGGAGCCCGAACTGCGCCCTTGTATTGACGGATGGCGACTTCGCGAATGCGCAGCGTGGAGAACGCAACTCTAACGCCAACGCACAGCGCTTGCGTTCGCTCGTATAGGCGATACTAAAACTCACTACTGTTAAAACATCTGGAGGATGTACGCACGTCAATGATTTGCACGCAGAGCCGACCATAGGTCGGCTCTGCACACACCCGACAGAAACTATGACTGCGAGATATTTCATCGCTATTGCTTGTGACGGCCATGCCGCTTTCGTGGCCCCTTTCATTTTTTTTAGGGGCGGGGGGGGGTGGAGGGGGAGGGGTCGAATGTATGACGGACTGCATCTCAGGGAATACGTGGAGCGAGTGGCCGTGCTGCTGAACCCAGGAGTGCTGGTTTATATTTCCAGTTCTGCCCGTTTCGATCTGCATGAGCATCGTACCGGCATGCAGTCGTGTATCACTACTGCGTGGTGCACGTTAAAGAACCAAGACTAGCAGTCGCACTGCACTGGCTAAATTTCTCATCTACAAGGTAAACCAGTGTCGCCGCACCTTAAAGATAGACAGACCTTAGGCTGTCGAAACACAAACGTAAAACGTAATGTTTGTTTCGTATGTCTTGTTTCAGCGACCAATCTCTCTCTGCATGTCCTGCTTCACGAGCGCCAACCAAGGTGATATATCGTTCCTCAGAGCAGCGATTCAGCTACTACGGATCTCCCAACTTCTCGGTAATTAGACCACATCTCGCGAGACTTCCAGCTGCCACGGCCCTCTCGGGGCCGGAGATTTCCGGCCCCAAGAAGCCAGGCGCGGTCTTTCCCCCTGTCAGGATCCGGAGCCAGCCAGTCCATTTTGGGCTAGGCAATGTCGGAAGCGTGGAAATCCTCCGGAATTACAAGGTACGACAGAAATCACCGCACGTTCTGCTTGTACCAGAGATATCTGTAAGTAGCCGGATCTGACAGCTGCTGCGTTAGAAGGAGTTAGCAAACACGAGATCTTTTTATTTTTATTCGCGTGCGTTTTTTATTTTTGCATTCTGTTCTTATGTTGGGGGATCTTATTTGTTTTTGTTTGTTTGTTTTTTGTTTATTTTTGGTGATTTGTTTTTAGCACGGCTTTGTGTACTCCAGGAAGGAATGCGAATCCTCGGTTTTGCGGATTACAAAAGTAAAAATTTATTATTAAATTTTTTTAGGGGGTCGATATGTTTGAATATGAGGGTTATCTACCACGACATGAGGAAAACTGTACTCAAGACAGGCTCTGCGAAGTCTGTTCTCAATTAGTCACGTTCCATACGGTCATCTTCAGCTTGGGGGAGTTGTATGTGTGTGTGGGTGGATGGGGGGGGGTAGGTGGAGGTTGGGGGAGGGAAGGGAGGCATCACAAGGAAAACGCATGCACAGTGAAAACATCTGCTATTTCTCCTGAACAAGGCGTTTTAACCTTAAATGAACCAAGAAATAAATTTTGGGCTGAGATAAATAATTTTAGATTGGAATCTTACTAATCGCATATCCTTTAGTGCGCCAAAAGAAAGAGAGTAGAACGTCAAAAGCCAGCTTTTCGGTACGAAGATTTCAAAATATATCGGACTATTTCGTATCTCCTTTCCTTCGAAAGCTTTTCGACTTTTCACCGTGATACATCCGCGGTACCCAAAGCACGTCCGCTCGTCAGCAATAAGCTCGTTGACGAATATTTGAATCCCCGATCGTGGCCAGAGAGTGGCGTGAGGGCACTTATTTTTCCTAGGACGTCACGACCGCGTGATTTCTAATTTTGCTTTTAAGTTCAGGAGGAAAGCTGAAGAGGAAGATGTTGAAAACTCATTTCATGGCCGCTTTAAAAGGTGACTCCTCCATGTTAGTTGCGTACAAAGCCCGCATTGCTGCGCATAAAAGCCAAGTAGCTCAAGTAGCTTCAAAATCTCAATTAGCAAAATAAGTAATTTTACCAACAGCAAGGACTGTGCCCAGGTTTGCCGTAAAACAACCGTATTAGCGAAAGAAAGAGACAACACTAAATTGTGCATAAATACGTTCACAGTACTTAACTAGGAAACTACTAAGACACTTCTTAACTTGTTTTTTTTTATTGCTACACTTGCGGCATTGCTTTTTTCAAACGTTCCCTAAGGCCGGAATCACACTGCTCAAATAATATAGAAAAGACTGTGTACCGACAATGTCCAAGGCATTCCTCGTATAACGGTCCCATTGGTTTCACAAAAGCTGCCTGCAGAAATGTTCGAAGCATGTATGCAACAAACATGCGTCGAACATGAATGGCGCGTGTCCGCAGATAATTCTTTCCTCATGTCCACCACCAACACCGCGTCTTTTACATGATGTGTGAGCAGTGGGACTTCGGCTTAAGTGGCTTTATAAGGTCTCATTGTTTTATTGTTTTGCGACACGGGGGTTCGGGCAGCTATTTCTATTTTAGAACTTTCTAAAGTGATTCAGTATATGGTTGCTAAAATTCATTTTAGTTTCTCGATTTTCGCGGCACGTAGGAATTTGGCGTCAAAGTCCGCTGGGTGCAGAAAGGTCATTAAAATTTAGCCAGGACACTTCAATGGGTTGTAAGGGATGAAGGCTCTACAAATGTCGGTGTCTGGAAGAGCGGATTTTGTGCGGAGAGGGATGATCGCCAGACGGGGAATATTTAGAGCTGGTTAGGTCCGCTGTTTCTGGGTGCACTTAATGGCTGTTACCCGTTGCGGGTTGATTGATGCGGGTGAACATCTTGAGAGCCTTCGTGTTATGGCGAGAAACGGACTTCGAACCCCTAGATGCCGGTTGTGAGTTTTCCTTACAATCTAGGAAGAGGAAATAAACGTCGCAGCTGAGCTTGATACCTTCGTGTGTGTGCGTCGTCCAATCTTTTGTTCCTCAGTCACTGGTGTTCCACGACGTGTGAAAGTTCGTACGCTCGCCCGTATTTTTGTTCGGTTATTTCAATAATTCCGAAACTTTTCTTGCGTTAAATTAAGCATGAACATAACATAAGCCCCGAGACTGCAGATAAAAACGACACAAACACTAAAAGGTATCGATACATCGTTCTTACATCGTTATTCAAAGTTTCGTTTCCTTTTTTCACATCTGTTTCGGTGATATAAAATTTACCGAAAATACTGCCGTCTTTGTGATCAGGTACAGCTTACTGCTTTTGCGTAGCGTCAAGCCAAACTTTTTTCTCTCTCTCTAAAAAAAAAAGTATAATGGTTAAAGAACAACGAGAGACGATCAAAAGCTCAATACTCGCTGGAGTTGTACTTTTCATTTTTGAGTAACGAGCGAACGGTATCGATCACCACTCGCCAGATTCGTCAGGAATTAATCAACAAGAACGGCGAGCTTGGCCCCACGCGCAAGATGGAAGCTCCGGACAGAGGGAGAGGGAGTTGTGCTACGCTAAAAAGGCGTCCTCGGATCGATGCTTGAGCGGCTGACCCCCGCGATTCATTAACCGCAGTCGCCGAAGAAGCGGCCGTCAAACAGGAAGCAGCTTGGACCTAAGCACCGTCTCGGCATTATGTGCCGCCGACAGGTCGCATTAGCCCGGGGCCACGCTCCAACCTGACGAGGGCGCTTCTCTCGAGTGGTCGTTACTCACGACGAGGAGGCAGCAGAAAACGCCTCTTTAATGAGTCGCCTGCTTCTGGATTCGGCTACTCATGTGACAACGCTTATCTTTTTCTTATTTCTTTGACTCTGCTTGCAAATATATCAAACGCTCTTTGAATTTTTTTTTTTAAATTTTGATTGAGTTGTGTTTTTTTTTAATATGGAGCCCGCTAAAATGAATTCCCCGCACTATGGACAAAATACTGGAGAAGGAATTGGCCATACGCGTAGATGTTTGTTTCGTTATCATGCAAAACTCCCATTATGAACGACTTTTTTATAAAACGAAGATGTCCCTTAACGCCCTGTTCCCACTAATAAGAAAAACACTTTCATTTATCCGCTTTTAAAAGAAATATAGTCGTTTTGGGTAGGGCTGCCTGAACAAGCTTCCGTCATGTCCCCTATCCACAGGCAGGATATTTTGAGGTCAGTTGACCACGCTAAAGTGCAGGAACGATTTTTAACGACTTAAATTGGACGTGTCTGGGAGCCGTGTTTCGAGTTTGAGGTCACATCGTGGGACTTTTCGCTCTGCGCGTTAACTGTCTCAGAAACGTTTAAAGTCTTTTCTGAAACAGTTAGCGCCAGAACAAGTTATCGCGTCCTCTGTCGCCGGTATTGTACCGCCAATATTGGTCCAGGTGCCTAGCTTGGCAATGTTCACCGCGTGCGCTCTACTTCGGCTAGAGTTCGGCGATTTCCACCCCGACATGTTTGGTCACGAAGGAATAAATCTGGACTATCCGCCTTCGCACTGGATGTATCGGAGCGCGAAACAAAACAACAACAACAACACAGTCATTGTGCCGATCCGTGAGCCACATTTCCTGGCTGCGCTTCGAAACAAAAACGGAAGGCATCCAATCTGAATCTGAAGTACACGAGGCTGCGTAATGCATGCGAACACTTTCTTGGATCGTGATGCGTTAAATAGCAAAGAATAGGCTTTCGCCGCATGAACGGCCCAGTCTGAAAGAATTGGCTCTTGGAATAAGAAGGGTTAGGTTTTCATATATTTTATTTCGAATTCAGTCGCAATGCCTGAGGCATTATATGTAGGCGGGAGGGTAGAATTATCAGTTTGTCGGAAGCATGAAAATAAGGAATCTCGAGGGCATTATAAACAAAACGTAAGCTAACAAATGTATCGTCGGAACATTTCATCGGGTGGCTACACCACCACCTTTGCAGGCGACTACAGGGTGACACAATAAAAAGCTGTATTCTGCGGTATCATGACCTGTTCCAAGGGCCAATCACGCGCGCATCTGGTCCAGTCGAGAGGCCTGTAACAATGAACTGATTTAGGCAAACAGTCGGACTCGATCACACGAAAATAAATGCCCAATCGTTTGCTGTATACTGTGAAGTGCTATTGACCATGTGCTCGATCGAACGTTGTTCGAAATGTTTATAGTCAGTTTTGTTATTTTGAAACGTGGCCTGTTCGGGAGTCTGTTCGGGAGTCTACACACTTTTTTTCCAGTGAGGACCAACACATTTATCCAAGGTATGAAAAATGATGTTTCGGAAACCATACATCCTGCTACTTTTCGGGCGAAAGTAAATTGAAAAGAGTGACACAGCCATGAAACCCCGTAAATCAGTTAAGACATGATTGCCTATATTTACGAGTCCGTGGTATTAGTTGTACAAACTTGGGCCACGAATTGTGTAACTCAACTCTCTTATATTGAGACACGACACAGGGCTCATTCTGCCAGCCGGCAGCGGTGCAGAAAAGAGGAAGGAAATGTACACTTCAGGTTGTGTTTTCAGATAGACTGCACTCGTAAATCGAATAAGGCGGTATGCACCGAGTGCAGCGAGTGCAGGAAAATCGAAAGAACCCACAGTCATGCCAATGTATCACGAAATGAAATTTCACAGCGTCACTGCGCATGCCTTTTCACAGTATTCACCGTATGCTCCCTTTCACAGCTCACACTGCACATTTAGATCGATGCCTTTCATGTGTTGGACTCATCATTCGTTAAGCTCGCTCTGTAGGTTGCAGTAATTTTGTGAAGGAGTGCTTTGGAAAAGGTAGATGCTATACATTGTTTTTAATGTGTTGTGCATGGAAACCAAACTTGAGTATGCTTTACAGAATGGTGTGAGGGTAATATAGTATCATACATATGTACACTTCAATATAATGGTTTTCAAAATAGAATGCTTTGAACGAAGACAGCAAAATACTCTACATGTGTGGTGCACGGTGAATATTGTTCCGGAACGGTGCCTCATTTGTACAGAATGTCAAGAATTGCCACAGCATCGCCATGGGCCGGCCGCAGTCCTTTCTTCAAGAATTGGGAGCTTTAACAGTCTCGTTTTTGCACAATTGATTGCAGGGGTATCAATTAAAAATTTGTTAAATTTCTCGGAAATATTTAGAATATTTATTTACCGGATGGTAGCGTTGGCTACTTTGCTGACACCCTGGTTGGGATGTATCTCACACTTATTATAATGATTAAATGACAAATGAAAACCAGTTACTACACAGAACGGTAAGTATCTCGCTTCAGACGAATATACGGAAGTTCATTCTGTCATCAAATACTACAAAAAAAAGAGTCGGTTACGATAATCCGTCGTGCACGCATTCAAGGCAGTCCAAAAAAAAAACGCAATCAGCGACATTAAGAAAACCGGTAGACTCCAGATATTCCAGATTGCCCCACAGGCACCACCGGAAAGTATTCTTGTGCGAAGTGTATCATTTTCTCGCGAATGCGTCATGGCGTCGGAGCAGTATCGGATATTTCTTGTCAAAGTGCAAAAACGATCTGCTGAAGCTCCATCGTAATTGTTGTGCAGGTGCAAAAAGTACACTTAGTGACAGCGACTGGGGCCGCTCAACGAACCTCGCAAGGGTACGTGGGTCTAGAACGCCATGCCAAGGGTCACACATAAAACACTGAAACATGCGCACATTTGTAAAAGACAGTCCCCATTCAAGGCAAAATAAGTCAGTCCTGGTCCGTTGTAATATGGCTTAAACAGATTCGCATCCCTAAATTGTATCACATGTATTTGTGGCGCAGCTATTAACGGGAAATATACGAATTACGTTTCTTCGTTCAAGGAAATTGGTCACAAATAAAGGCGAAATGAAAGGTACCAATTTTGCAGTTTGATGACTCAGGCTACGGTGTCAAGCGAGGGTTCAATAACACGAATCGAAACTCAACGTACGTTGAAAGGGTTTCATAAAATCACCCTCAGAACAAAAATCGTGAAATTAGGACTAGACACGTTTACCATTTTTGACGATGCTTTGGTTGTTTTACTAAAAAGGGTGATGGTTTAATATCCGCCGAGTAGTTAAGATGGGCCATTTATACCCGACACTGAAAGTTAATTTTACGTGGTTTCTTTAGCATACTAAAGCTTTAAAGACATACAAAGATCGAAGGTAGTCAAAGTTGGGGGAGGAACTTCCAACGGAACATCCAGGAATACGCAAACTGGGAACCGACGTTTCGGTAAGATAATTAGTACCTCGATATTCTCAGCCACACAAAAGTTTTCAAGGTTTTTTTTTGTTTTTTTTCAACTTATAGAAAAGTTTTGGTGTTCGATCTATTATGCTATATCATTCAGACATTCCTCTTGGCCGGGCCTTTGCACCCATCTTACTCGTATGAGTTATGGCCCAAATGAGAGACTTCAGAACACACACGAAACATTTGTGAACGATGCCGTGAAAATGTTCCTGCAGCGCTCAGACGAGGCATTTTCGCGTAAAAATAGAGCCTCATATTTTATGAGAAAGGTGGTGGAGAAACAAGTCGCTTTGAAAGATGGGCACTAGCAGAGATACGGCGCAAATATGATGGTTGACTCTCATACGCTGACCCGACGTGGTCATAAATCTGTCGCTTATAGATTTCCGTGAACGTGATGTAACAGATGGCACTATATACAAGGCGAAATATACACTGTGCGGCACGGTGAGGACGAGCACAACATTCCTGACTTCTCGTATCTTACTCGTACATTATAGCAATGAAAGAATTTTACCGCCAAAAATTGAGGCCCTGAAGAAAGTTCACTATGCTGTTTTACGTGTCATGTTTCCTAAAGGGCAATAAAAGCGCAGGAAAAGCGGAACTCGGGTGCTCGCGTTAATTGTGCCGCACTCCGTACATCAGATCTCACCGCTTCGCGCACAGTACGCACCCACACTTTAACTACGCCACGATGAACACTCAATTAAAACGCTATGCGTGATAAAGCAAATGGGCCTCAAACACTTTGTGTCATAGCTACTACGACAGCAGAATTTCCGGGGTGTGGTCTTTTCTTTTGTGCTTCCAAATTTAATTCCAGGGCGACTATGACATACGGTCGCATCTTACCGCACGAAATAGTCGTGTTTTTTTTATTAATACACCTCATTACACGCAGCTTTGACTTAAGGCCTGTTCAGACGTACGCCGCAGCGCCAATTTGGCACAATAACCACAGCTCTAACTCAGCGCTATAGAACAACTCCACTCTCTGACGTCACGTCACTGCGGTGGCGCTGCTGTAGGCACTGCGCATGCGTAGATGATTCTCCTCAGGTGAATTTGGTTTCTGCGCAGGCTCAATGCCCACACCCGATGTGGGCAAACGCGGGCTTGTTTGTAAACGCTGTGTTGGTCGATAGACACGGCGCAGACCTTGCCTCAGCGCCGAAGCACCACTGACATCGGTATTTTCTCAGCCCTGAGGTGCATACTCTAACCGGCCATTAAGGTATCTTTTGCAGCAGGGCCTTAACTCGTTTAGCGCCAATTCGCCGCCGCACCACTGTTGCACAAAGCGAGAAGTCAACTATTATATATTGCAAGCTCGGTCGACCGGCTCATGATTCAGCTACCACGCGACCAACCAGGGGCGTATCCAGGGGGGGGGGGAGATTTTGGGGCTTCAGCTCCCTCGAAATCCAGCCGACCCTATAATATACACGAGCATGTTGACGCCCCTCCCCTCTCCGCACCCCAAGTCATAGACATCCCAGCCACCTCAGCCGCCCTCGTAAAACTTCCTGGCCACACCACTGTGACCAACAACTTTGACGAAAAACTGGGAATTAGCGTGATACTCTCACTGTACAGCTTCGTATATTGGATGCTTGATCCGACTTGCTTGACTGGAGGCTGGGATAGTAAAATCGTGTGGCACAAAAGGCAATCCGTCATTCTTTCGCTAACCGTAGAAAACTGGGATCGCCGCCTTCTAGCTGATCCGATCTCCTTATCACTAAGATCTCTGACACGTCAAACACAAATCGTTTTTGTTTAAAAACAACACTAATTAGCTATATCATGGATCACCTACACGTAGACAGGGTATTGGAGAACGCAATCAGTCCCAAAACTTGGAGTGCGTGGAGAGCAAACGCCGCGGCCTTAACTGGGCTCCCGTTGCTCTTTCGAGACCTAGAAGTATGTTTGCGCAGCGCCCTCTGCTGGCTGAGCACCACTTCCACGTCGTTGTCCATCGACTGCGCGTCCCGGTCGCGTTCAGTTTCGGCGGTCGCGTCAGGAACGTTCGAAACGGCGCCTTCTTCGACGATCTTGTTTCCTTCGTCGTCGTCGCCGCGTCGTCCCTTGTCTTCGACTGGTGGACGACGCGGGGCACCTTGCCGCGCGATGCCGTGCCGAAGCTGGGTTTCGCGTAGTCCTCGGAGCAGCCCAGCTGACTGGCACTGAGTCGGGACACCTTGCTGCTGCTCAGGTTGCCCTGGGCTTCGAAGTCGCACTTGACGTGTCGCAGCTCGCGCCGGAACTTGTCGCTCCTGGTCGCATTTTCCAGGTGCAAGACCCAGGCGAGGCGGCAGTCGCAGCTGAACTTGTTGCCTGGGAAGTGGAGGGAGAGGGAAGGGTCTGGATTAGTCAAGTCATTCGACAAGTGAGCAGGCTGTTTTGCGAGGAAAATTTTCATAAACACGTAATGAAATCTTTCGTGTTTCAATTTATTTAGTGGAATCGGCAACAGCGAGTGTCGAGCACTACTGGAGCTCTAAATTGAACACTCGGCGAGAAAGTTGGCGATTTCGCTGACAGCCGCGAATGACCAGCGCACCGCTGGGATAGGCCATCGAGAAGGTCAAGCGCGGCCGTAGCTAATTACGGCACTCCGAGTGTGCAACTTAAACCCCTGGGCCCGTTTTCTCGAATGCGAACCGTGGGTTAAATTTAACTATTGTCCCTAGAAGGGGGAATTCTAGGTCACGTGACTGGGAGAGCAGGGGCGCCGAGGGAGGAGCAGTACCTACAAGCAAAATGGCTGCGACGTCGCTTAATGAGCGCTAATAGTTCTGCTTGGTTCTGCTGAACATTCATTTCGATCCGCTCTGTTATATTAATGACGCACCATCAACCTATTAGCACGTCAAGCAAAGCGGTAGTTCAGAGGGACTACTAAACTAACCGACGGCAGCATTCCGCGAACGCATCACTCTTCAGCAGTCCGGGATCCAAGACATATGACGGTACATAAGCCTTGCAAGTGTTCTTTATGGTGAGTAAAAAAATGTTTAGCGAACAAGTGTTGGTATATATTTATACTAACACGTTTAATTTGTTACACTATGCACGCCAACTCGTGAGCAGCGATTACTTTGCGGAGAAAGGGGGTTATCCTCGATAAAGTCTTCGTTCCGGGTGAACAGCTGGGACATTGTACTGTTTTTTTCGCAGTGCGCCGACAGTATGCCGACAGCATCGAGGTTTCTACATATCCCCGGTGGCCAGCAATCCAACGGTGACGAGAATCTTAGCTTGTGGAGACTCAAGAACAGACAACCGTTTCGCTGGTGTCCACACCTGTTCCAACCCGCGCTCGTCCTGAGCGCGCGCTAGCTTCACCCGCCTCACGAGCCATCTTTATTCTCTTCCTTTAAATCCCCAAAGCTATTACGCTGAAGCAGTGCCGCTGCGTCTGGTTCTGACCGCGACGGTCGGTCGATGCATCCACCAATGGGAAAGGTACAAGCGCGGTATACGAATCAACCTTGCCGATGTCATCTGCAGAAGTCGCAGAAACGAGAAATAAACAAATCGTTTCCGTTATCAAAGTACAAATAGGTCCGCAAATCACTTTGTTAGTAAGTCCGCAGTCGGTCGGTGGGCTAATCGGTGGATCGGTTGGGCAAACGGAAGAGGGGCAAACGGATCGCAGAAACGTGCGTCGCAAGGAACAACAACGAGACTACAGCACCGGCGTTGCCAGACTGGAAGGCACACGGGAAAGCTATGCGTTGTTTATGGCGAAACATATTGAAGGAAATGTTTCTAACATTTTCGAATATTCGTCGACAAACTCTAACATAGTAGCTAAAACTTCTTCGTACCATCCGAAGCAAATACATTGGGCTTCAAGTACAACATTACTATATTTTGACTTAAAATACCATACTAGATCGATAACAACCAGCGGAAAAAGAGGATAAACAAAATAACTGGCTTGTTTCACCGATAGATGACGCATCTTACTGCCCAATCAAAAATAATTATTGTTGTTCTATATCCAGCCGTTTATTACAGTACCTAGGTACTTTTTCCTTCCTAGGCACCGTGGTTTACCAAAATGGGTTTACCATCGCTTGAGAAAACCGGCCCTGGTCACCTTGCAAGAGTTGGGGCTCGACCAACGCCGGGGAAGAGATACACCTTAACAGAAGCAAACCCAGCAGTCCTAAGTCAGTCGCCCTAACGGCTGGACTCGATGGAGCGAATGTGCACCGAACGACCGACTAACTTTGCCCGATGGCACGCTCGCTTTGCGCGCGGCGCAACTGAGCCCCTGTTCTTATGCCGCGCTCATGGCGCGTTCACACTGGAAGCGGATTCAGGCGTTCTCAACCGCAAGCGGCTGATATCGAGTGGTTGGGGCGCGTTCTTGCCAACCGCTTTGGGACCAACTTCTCCCAACCGCTTTCGCGACCTGCGAAGCGGTAACCAATCGTAACGCGACCCTGACGGGACGTCGGTGGCTTTCGAAACAAGATGGCATCTGCCGCTGGTGAGGCATCCTGTCGCTGTAGTCCTAGCGTTGCAGCACACAAATCAACGGAGAAACGTGATGTTCACGTCCGTCTGGTCCTCCTGGTCCTTGTATCAAACCAGGGACCTCTCTGGAGAGGTCCCTGGTTCAATAACAGGACCAGATGGATTTTTGTGGTCGCGCACAAGTCCCCTAGCTGTGTTTTGAGATTCATGTGTGTCCTTTGTCCCCCAGAGGTCCCTGGTTCAATACCAGGACCAGGCGGATTTTTTCGGTAGCGCACCAGTCACCTAATTGTGTTTGGAGATTTGTGTTTGTCCTCCGTCTCCCTTGTTCACCTTCTCCAGGGTTAATTATCGTTATCCTTGTCCAGCTCGCTTGCACCTTTGCATTAGTGCATTATCATCTGGTCTGAATGTCCACTCAGGCTGGATATCCAATGTGTTATGTTTATTTTTGTAATTTTTCGAGCATATTGCTCCCAAATAAATAATCATAAACGCAGGCCCTTTTTTTACTGGCGCAATTTTGTATCTTATGTGAAAGGGCTTGCTGGATTGCTCCAAATCATATTTAACATTGTAAAGATTACATCCACAAGATACGTGAGCTCCGTGCAAGGACAGAGTGGGGAAACAGTTCTTTTTTGTTGCTGTTAAGACCCCCAAGGAATGGAATGCTCTGCCTAGTGAAATTGTTTGTGCCGCAAGTGCAGAAAGGTTTCTTTCTTTATGTTTGTTCGTCCTCTGCCATAATGCCTGATACAGTGGCCGCTGGCTGAAAATAAATAAATAATAAAGATTAAAAGTGACAAAAGCAACCAATGTGAACAACGAATTTTAACAGTTAAGTCCACCCTAGAAAGTATTTAATAAAAAAATAATAAGACCGTCCGCAGACAAAAACCAAAAGGACGCGAGTAACAAAGAGGCTTCAACGCAGCGAAGCATCGTGAACTTCCTAAACAGGGTTCAACACGGAATCTAGAAAACAAAAGCGACTGATCGCTCCGAAACCAAAAAGTAGGCGTAAAACAAAGAGGTCTTCGAAACTTTATCTTTTACACATATATGTCACATGTCACCCGCTTTCCGGTTTCGGACCAATTAACCAAGTGACGAATTGTCCAGTGTCGAATATCCCTGCGAATATATTCTAGGGGTCTTACGCTGAAGGTACGTGAGGTGCATACACTTTTGCATATGCAGTTGGAAGCAATGTTCGACATTGTTTAAGTTCTTTTGTATAGTAGTGACCTCAAATCACTTGCCAGGTTAATAAAATGTTCATTTTTGTTTTGTTCGAGATATCAATGGTACAACACTTCCTCTGTGGGTTCAAACCCTAGACTACAGACAAACGATTAACAGCCTGAATATCCAACGAGTCGAAAGATCCAACGAATCAAAAGATCCACTGGTGGATCTTCCGTCTCGTTGGATATTAAGACATGTTGGACATTCCGGCCTGGTTGGATCTTCCGTCTCGTTAAATATCCAGACTCGTTGCACATTCCGTCTCAGTTGGACATTCTTTCTCAATGCATATTTTCTCTCGCCTGCCACGTTACCAAGTGGATAATGTACGCAGAGCGGCATACACACTCTAAAATTATGCTTGCGCGTCTACTTACCCTCAGAACACTCAAAGAGCCAATCTCTGCGATCTAGGAAATCAGCTCAGCGAATGATGAGGCGGAACATCTGTTTACACCTAAAAATAAAGTCTGCGCTGTGGCATTACGCAATGCAATGCGTCATGCTTGCATTGCGTACTGCCACAGCGCAGACTTAATTTTGAGGTCTAAACAGATGTTCCGCCTCATCATTCGCTGAGCTGATATCGTAGATAGCAGGGACTGGCTCTTCGAGTGTTTTACGGGTAAGTAGACGCGCAGGCATTTTTAAAGTGCAGTCTCACTGCTCTGGGTATCTGATTTGAGCAATGTGTTTCGCAATGTTTACGTATTTCGAGCTGATAGACCTTCAAATTTGCTAAAAGGAATGTTGGTCGCTCAGGCGGATTCTATCAAGTTGGTTAAACTTCGCTAATTTTGCGAAACATCTATAACTCATGAAGAATACGAAGAAAAAAAGACGTACAACTTCGAACAGCCTTATCTGGACAAAATCCAATATTTATTTTAACAACTTGTTTTAAGTATCCATAGTAACCCTGAGACGTAGGAAAATAAAAACACGGACAGAACAACGAAGTCTCTAGAGACTAGAGACTTCGTTGTTCTGTCCGTGTTTTTATTTTCCTACGTCTCAGGGCTACTATGGATATCATTCACCAGCTCGCCTGCGTTTTTTTACCTTTCTTCACTTGTTTTAAGTAGTTTTATTAATACATAATGTGGCAAAAACTAAAGAGGCTGGCGCAGTAATTGGACATCAAGAATAAATTGAAAACATATACAACACTGAGTGATTGGTGCACACCGTACCAGCTGTTGGCACAAAAGCGCTACGGAGAAGAAGCTTCGTAGAGTGATAGGTTTCCGCTTTCGGCATGCGGCAGCTTTCTCTGCGCCTTCAAAAGAGGACAACGTAATCAGCCGGAAACATAAAACATTTATTCACTCTATGCGTCACTAAATGAGTACTGAAAGAACTGTTATAAGTAGACACTGGGAGCACACCAATGCTCGTGATTCTGTCCACGTAATTGCAGCCGTCCCGATAGGCGGCAGCAGGGCCAGCACGGGACGGAGCACAACGCTGAACTCTTAAAGCCGCGATGCATCGTTACCGTTTGCTCGACACCCACAGCTGTACCCGACGTGCGCCGCCTTGGGGTCACAAGCATTCATTGTGCTTCCTTGTCGGCGCACATGCGTGCTCGTCTAATGAAATTAATTATTTCGCTCGTAAAAAAATTCTAGCGAAATAAAACGAGTCAATCTTTCTACAGTTTTACCGTAGCGACACAAACATGCTGATTGAAGAAACCATTGAGATTAATCATTATTTAACATAAATAATGCCTTTTATTTCAAACAAGTTGCCCTCGACTTGGACACAACCGGCTTGGTATCTGTGTGCACTTACGCGCACGATGAAAAAGTGAAGAAAATCCAGTGTTTTGGATGCGGTAGCTGCCCCGGTTTTTGAGCAGATGTTAATATAGCAGATTCAAGGAGACAGCAGACATGCGCAATTGATTCCATAAATTCACCTCCACACACGAGGACGATGACGATAAATCTACTACCTATGCCCGTGCAGAAAGTTATCTAATACAAGATACGCAGTTTTTCATAAAGGTAAGCGAAGAACAGCCCGTGTTCTGAAGAAATCTTGTTTATTTTATAGGACGAAGAAAAATAGATCTAGTTTAGAAACGAGGCACTTCAAAACGAAGGCGTCGAGAAAGTGAGGGAAGGAGGAGACGAGTACGCGCGGGGTCGTCAATGCGCCGAGCTCCGATTGGAAGGATTAGTGGGTAGACCTAAAGCTAGCTACTTATGTCTCCACTGCACCTCTTCGGACGCGTTAGAACGCGGAACGCCGGCGTTAGGCGTTCAGCTTTCGCATTCGAACACGTGCGACACGTGCAGTGGAGACAATGGTAGCTAGCTTTGGGTCTACCCACTAATTATTCCCATGAGCTCGTCTCCCTCACTTTCTCGGCGCCTAGAAATCACGAGGAAACATGTATAATAAGATACTCGGTCAACGCTCTTAATAGCGAATATAATGTAAAGAGCATGGGACGAGAGTGTAATAAAAAAGTCAATTCAGTGGGGAGTACTGGATGAATTATAACAAAAGGAAATACAGTAAAATGTGCAATGCACCAAATTTAACGAAGTACATATTGAAACCCTTCGAAGTGCCATTCATCGGTGAAGATATTAAAATCGTACGTATCAATTGCTATTTCAGCATAATTAAGCGAACGAAAAAAAATGGTTCATCGGCTTTGAATTGAGATTTTTCGGCACAACCATTAAAACGTATAATGACGTGTTTGGAGATTGAAGATTTGGAAGCTGTGTATTGCTTTGTTAGCGTTGTTACTAACCAAGCTATACACAACTTGTGAGCAAATGTCAATTGGCATTAGATCTGTGCACAAACAATTATCCACTGACCTATTTTTAAAGTACTTTTAAGTGTTTTTTATGTAATTTTCTGAAAATAAGTTTATTTGCATTACAGGCTTGGTGCAATCGCCTATATATTTTAAAGCCTCTCCTGTATTGAACTTCAAGAAAATGCCTGCAGCATTAATAATATTAAAACCCTCATGGCAAGCACAACGGTGCCCACCTTATCTCTGTCACCACCCGTTTGTACATTAGAAGGTCCCGTCAAAATATCCCCATCTCGCATTCGCGAACAGACAAAGATCGCCCTTTTGTCGACAAGTCTCGCCCAACAAAGAGCTTTGACGTCCCGTCTCATCAGTGGCCGCGGAAGCGCTCACTTGCTTTGCATTGCCCGATTCTAAAATCAGACCCCCACATGATGTTCCAGGCAATCCTAGAAGGCCGTGCATCCAATACTCCCGTCCTGTTTGCTCCGATCGATTACGCGGTTGTCCGAGTATTTGCTGAGTCTTTGTTTAATTGTCTGCAACGACGGCCTTTTCGGGCTGGTGCGGACAGCGACATGATGTGAGAAACAGACACCGAGTGTCATCCGAGCCACGTCATCCGGGACGATGATAAGTGTCCGAGTCTTTGGATCAATCTTTCTAGACACCGCGTGACCTGTTTGTGCCTTCTGTCGTTTGGGTTTGTTTCTTTTAACATGAAACGTTTATAGGTTGGGTTTTCGGGTGAGGTGAAGCCTCAAAAGCTTTACCGCGAATTTCTCAGATAAATTAAAGGGGGGGGGGGGAGGAACGACGTCACGGTGCTTCGTGTCACGTGACCTGTACACAACTTTATCTTATTTAATGTCACAGCGAACCAGAAGAAAATAAAACTCACAAACTCAGGCACACTAAAAAAATAATAACACAATCGCTCAGCGCAGACTCAACTCTTGGTTTGTATTGATTATCTTCTAAGTACAAAGTTTGCTCTTTGTACGTATAAGACCAAATCAATACAACGCTGAGCGACAGTGGTTTTATTTACGTGTGCCTGTGTCCGTGAGTTTGTTTCACTGGTGCGCTGTAACTTTAAATAACATGAGCCTCCAACTCGCCTAGTCATCAGTCTTAACACAAAGTCAGTTTCCCACTAAATCTAACGGAAACATTGACGTCACGTGACATGGTCCCGTGACCTGTACTCCAATTCAGTTTCCCCGATAGATTTAGCGGGAAAATTGATGTCACATAACATGCGCATAAAATCAGTCTACACGCAACAAGTTATCACTCCCATACACTGTGGACACAGGCCGACCCAACCGGGAAAGCCAATGAACCAATGAGTCAATGACTCAGTAGGGTGGAGAGGAACCAGTGGGGTGAGAGAGGTGTGTGGAGTCAGTGGAGGTGGAGTGAATGGGGTGAAGAGGTGTGGAGAAACCCGGAGGCACAGCTCGAGAAGAAATGCCTGGAGGTTACTAGTGATAAACCAAGAATGTTTCACGTAGCAACACAATTGCAGAGGCAATTTGAGATACTCTTTTTCCTGGTTCGGTTGTTTGACATTCTAGTCTGGTCATAACTGCTGCTTAAACTACGGATTCCAGACTCCGCGCCGTTTGCTTCGGAAGCAAGGCAGTTACAAAAACAGGATAAATCTAGAAAATAAATTATACTGACGTTTTTTTTAGAGATTATTTTGTCGCTCTAAATGGGTCGTTTACAAACACTTAAAGAAACGGTACTCTTCCGATGTTTAGAAGGGTGGCAGAGGTGGCTAGCACTATGCGTGAGGGATAAGATTTGAACCTTTCCTTCTTGGTTGATCATATTACTGCGTTAATACTTTATTTCGTGAGGGATCGCGCGGTCGTCAGTATTCGTCCTATTTGGAACCTAAATAACTACCTGTC
>JAZHYW010014397.1:0-28761 GCA_037355805.1 Ixodes ricinus | reverse complement strand
CAGCATTATTCCGGAAAACAGATCCCCCAAATATTCGTATTTCTGGAACCGTTTGTAACCACAAAAACGGCAAAACAGCATCGAAAAATATAAATAAATAACTCCTAGCAATTTTTAGATTTTGGCAGGAAAGAAAATTGAAGTTGTGGCTTGCAAATGCCAAAAAAGAAACGAAAAAAAAATTCCGTGATACAAAGCACGTTTTTAGAACATTTTGGGCCGTGGGAGCAACAACCACCCGACCCCACATCATCGGTAGACGTATTGCTAAATTAAGCGAGTATTAAAGATAATGCTGTGAATGTAGAGTACGCGCCGTACGTGCTGGAGATTGCACGAGGATCTGCTCTAAAGCCAAAGCCTAAAAAAGATGGCATCTTGCACATGCGTTCGTCAACGCTTTATTTTGGTTATTTACTTCGAATCTTTTATACGGAGAAGGCGAGCGCGTGCGCCGCCTGTACCTACATTCCCAGCATTCTTGTTGATGTTGGGGTAATTTAGCAACAGGTAAATTCTGCCGACAGTTTAACGAGCGTTAATAAATTTCCTGGCGCATAATTGCCCCGAGCCTGGTGGCAGATGTTGCGTCTGGATATTTTCCCAGCAAGTACCCGATTTCATTATTATTACTCAATTTTCTCCCTTTACATAATTAACCGAACTCTCGAAGGGGTTCATGGAGGAACCTCATTAATTTGGCAATCTTTGTGGAATCTTCTTTGTTTTGTAACCGTGTCTCATTAATAAGCCGAATGAGCTTAAATTAGGACCAAACTCCCATTTGAAGTTGTCCTCATTATCGCTAAAACTAGGACGAGAGGGTGCTTTCAGTCTCCCAAAAAAGTAAGTTAGCAAAGTGTCTCAATCAATAAAAAAAAAAGTAATTTTTCAACGCGTCGTGACAGAAAAGTGCGAGTTGTGAGCAGCCATCACGTGATTAGCTACGCGTAAAGGGTTAAACCTACCCACAACGCTGGAGTCCAGTTGAGTTAGAAAGTCATTAGTAAACGTCGTCGCGAGACTGCCGCTAATGCCCGGTTGCATATAATGGCGTAACTGCCCACTTTTAGGGTTACTTAAAAGGGAAATGGAACACTTTTTGTTCTTTCAGTAAATACCGCTTGCATTCATAACCCATATGAAAAACGCGTTAGTTTTTCTCTCCGCTGCAAAGAAGTCACATAAAAAATTCGAGAAAAACAAGCCGCGTTCTTCCCTCAACTTGCAGCCAGAACAAGCGGTCGCTTGATCTTGAGCCGATGATATTACGCCAATGCATATCATAGTACTGCGGTTGGCAAAGCTCATGGCATCCATTGAGTTCCACACATTGTTAAGGTTCGGCTATTTCCGTCCTTGCAGCGATTGGATACAAGTGACTGCCCGAATGCATGTCGAGGCCTCGATTGTCAGGAGCCAGAATCGAATGCTTACGCATTGCTCGTGTAGACGCATTCTAATATTGTCAACGCGAGGATTGCGAAGTTTGTTGACGAAATCCTGGATAAAGAATTGTTGAAAACCCCAACAATGCGATCCCCACAATTTCGTTATCAACTTTTGCGAACGAGACACTGAGAATTGTTCACTCTTATTATTGTATTTGCACCGCTACAAAGAAGTTTCTTAGTTTAGTGGCGTTGCGTACCAGAATATCTGGGTCGCACTAGCACGAGTAAGTTCATGTAAAGTGAGAAATATTTCAATTCAATTTCGTTGCACGGTCCCTTTACGGAGGATCGAATGCTTCGCTATTGTCTTCCACCTACAAGCGCGTCAAAGCGCCGATGTTGTGCGATCGGCAAAATTGGGCGGCAAAATAGAAGTACCGATTAAGGCTGAGGTACGGTGAACTAGAATATAGGGGTAGCGAAAAAAGCATCGGTGGCGCCCCATCGGCCGTGTGAAGCCAAAAGTGTAGAGGGCCGCGAGTGGCGCCGATGTATAGAAATCCGAAGGATATGGCTATACTGTAACATATTATATGGCGTCGCGTATGTTCTCGGATGGTTTCTGTCATGTGTATGGTCGTTTTCGCGATTTGTTTTTTGTGAAGGTCAAGTGATTGGCATTGGTAATAATCATAGGTTCGGGGCTTGTCGCTAAGCAATAAAAACGAAGAGACGGATGATGGATGCGTACCAATACGCGCCATGGATGCAAGGCAGTGTTCCCCGGTTTTCACTACATTTCCCAAGTAAGCTTGAAACATTAATTCATAGACGTTACAACACCCATAAAGTATACAAGAACAGACTAATGAACCGCTAAGATCAAAAACAGCCACACTTGGCGCAAACTTCGCTGACAGAAGTGCTCTGAAATCGAGCGCAAGCGCTACCTGGTAGGTTCTACACGAAGCGCCTCACCCGGGGGCCGCCGATTTTTCCACTACTCCTATTCTAGTTCACTGTAGCTGAGGTCCCACGGCGGCCATCTTGACATTTGCAATGCAGGACTCGTTTGCGCAAACGTCTCGAGAGGATGTTCCTTTCAAAGTCTAGCATGCCCAGTTGATTTTTTCTAATTACTAGTCGTGCACTAGTTTCTCGGGCAATCTAAGAATGGAATTCGTTAACAAAGTAGTAACCCTTGCGTAACTTGACGGTTTTGTTGATTCAATTAATTCTGGTACAATTTGTTCCTGAGTGAAATTTTTTCTACTGGTAAAATTGTGTTTAATATGTACACCCACACCTGCTATGGCTCACGCATGCGTGCCAGAATATGTTTTAAATAAAAAAGTACTCCTATGCCGTTTTGCGATATTTTGGTAATTTTTGTGATTCCTGTTCTTGCATGAATACTAATTAATTAAATAAATATGCTGTGCCGACTATTAGTCCGATGTGTGGTCAGATGCTTGATTGCGAGAAATATTAAACTGTGAACGGTCCATCGACGGATTTGCGAAATGTATTGATTAAAGGTAACACGCGAAGAGAGGTTCTAAGAATGGGTTTTAACCTTGAATGAAGAACGACAGAGCGCTATTGATGTATTCCGGAGCTACAAACCGTACCTGGCCACTGCCAGAGAAAGTGAATATATTTTTGCTTACAAATCCGGGCTTTACAAGTGCTATTGGATAAGCACCAAATCGAACTGAGGGAAAGCGATGCTTCGAGGGGTTGGCTTCACCCGTGCCCTATATTTACACGTTGCCGGAGGAACACTTTCTCCACCTTCTAATGCTAGCCATCGCGGTCGACATAAAAATCACGAAGATTTCCCGAACCGCACACGAAAACCTTCTTTGTTAAATTTAGACCCTATCAATAAAGCAGTGAACAACGAAGTCGAAGGTACGGTAGAAATACCTAATCTAATCTCGTACGCTGTGGGGGTAAACGCAACGGAAACACGAAGTTAACTATGCAGTGCGAGTGGGAGGCCAAGTCTCGAGGCTTTGCTACGCGACGCTATGCAAGCTAAGGTGTCTCTTTGGATGTTAATGACGGCGGTAATGAACCTCGCTGGTATTGCGACACCGTGGTCATTAAGCATACAGGAGCGGGGCTGCTGCAACAGGCGGGATACGAGGTTGCTCGGGATTCGTATGCGTTTCATCAATCGGTTAGTCTTATTTAGTACTCGACGAGAAGAGTACCTACTCTACTAGTGAATAAGGTGACGAGTTGATGTACGTATATTCCGCTCTATGGGGGTATAAACCTTAAAGAAATGGCGCCCAATAAAGCGAGACTACACTTAATGCGCATTGGCTATTGGGTAGATGGCTGCCTTCTGCGCACTGCCATCTTTGTCCACTGAGCAGTGGAAAGCGTTCTTGCTGAACAGCACACGCCGCGCGTGCGACCACAGTCCAGTCACTGGGCATCTTTGGCATGAGGGACAAACGCTTGAAAGCTTAAGAGACACAGGGCGGATAGAACATTGATCATTTTATTATGGCTACGCTGCTAACGAGCTTGCTGCATTAGCCGATAAGAAAGCCAAAGAACAAATCACGACGCAGGAAGCGTTAACACATTGAGTCACCCCCGCATTTTTTAAGTTGTCAGTGACTCTAGGGTATGTATGTACAAAGTGTCCCCCCCAAGAAAAAACAACAACAACAACAAATACTGTTTTTATTTTATTAACGCCCATCCTCCCCCAAATATGGCCAAGGCGGTCCAAGCTGGATGGCAAAGTTTTAGATCTTTTGCATCCGCAATTTGTTTAAGATGTTAGCATTTAAAAAGAAAAAAAAAACACTAGAAAGGGTGTAGTCTTACACACCCATTTGTCCCATATAATGCACCCCGAAACTTAAATTCCACGTATAGCTCACTGCCGTCGAACTGACGACCCCAACTTTTACGAGGGGCTTGATAGCGGTGCGATATAACTTATTACCTTAAGCAGCTAAAGTACGTATAAAAAACTACAAAAAAAACAACGAGTCTTTTTCAGTAGGGCCGACAAAACCCCGATTAATTATTTTTTCTAAACAGTAACACGTACATTAGCTATTTTAATAAGTTGTACCACTCGCGGCTGTCAAGCCATTCGTGAAAGTTGGTATCTTCGGTTCGTCGTCAGTGCGCTGTACTTCGAACTGAAGTTTTGGGGTGTATTATAGGGGACAGTGGGTGTAAGTACTGCACCCCCTATTTCTGAGAGTGAAGGGACGGACAAGCCCAAACTTGCGGGGCTTACTATGTCAGTCTTAAACCAGCTCGCCTGTGCACTCGCTTTATAGCTGGCGCGTACGTTTTACAGTACAAACACTGCCCATCGAATCGCGCGACAGACACGCATTAGAGGAACAATCTTTGATTAGAGCCACTCATCCCACGCCCTTATCCGAAATATTCACTATTATGCAAACATTTATATTCCGCTACACTCGAAGCCCTGAACGCGGTCGACGCTACGATTCAACGGAGGAAGTCAAACAGTGACGAAGGTGCATCGTCACAGCGTTCGTTTGTCTGCGTAGTTTTGATGTTGGGTGTTTTCAGCAAACCGTTATTGTATTCCGTGTCCCGCACTATATATACACGAGTCTTTGAAGCGTGCTTTCAAGCGCACACCTCGTGGTCACGCGGGATCATCGGGCCGCGCGCTTGAAAAACATGTTTCAAAGGCTCCGGTATTAGCGGCGAGATGTTTTGGTGGCGCCCTCTATGGTTCCCCCTCGTGACGTCATTACCTTGCGAACAACAAGTTCGATGATGTTTGTAAATAGCATGATGGAAGCTTGAAATCATTGCGCTCTCCAAGGAACACTGCCAACACCGTCAAAATTAAAGTTCTTTCATTCCTCTTATTGCCGTCGATGATAAATCCCCTTTGCGACGTCATAGTCAGCGTTCGGCCAATCGTGGAAGGACGACCACAGCGACGCTTTCGGTCGTGCACGGGGCCAATAGTGCGGTGCGCGGAGCACGGCAACGGTTTGCTAAATGTCCCCATTACCGGTTAGAACCGTCATGAACAGGAAAAGACCGCAGAGAAAAGCGCTATCACAAACTAGACCGATCGCTCTGCGTGATTCGTCTAGTTTGTGATAGCAAACACCCAAATGCGATGAGAACCGTGGTTACGCGCTTTTGGAGCTGCTTGAATGGCTCTTGCCGATTGTAGCTTCGACTACCGTCAAACCTCGAACGAAATGGAGTAGAGTGTACAGTTTTTTACGGTGTGAAGACTGCCCATCAGAATTGTGCGACATAAACGAGCGGAAACAGCAATATACACGATTCGAGCCACTCGTCTCACACCTCTATACCCGAAATATTCTACTGGGCGGTCTTCTAACTAAACGCCAATCGTATAAAAAACAAAAACAAATGGCATTGGGCGATTACTGCTTGAAGTACGACCAGAACAACAAATGGAGCGCTCCTATACGGCTTTCCCGTACGTATATACGTTATCTGCGAGTGCGGGGCATAGATCTCGATCGGCGACTTCGCCCATTGTGTCCACAGCGGGTTTTCGGAGAGGAGGTAAACAAAGTCCGGCGAAGGCCAGCCCGCTGATCGATGACGCGGTAATTAAGGATTCTCCGGGCGCCTCTCTTCGGGGCATCTTCGCAATCGGCCACGGTCCTCGCACGGTGGGATAATAGGGCGTCGTTAGTTACGGCTTAAGGCTCGTACTCCTAACTTCCGCCGTTTCAATTCGGGCAGGGGCTCAGAAACTTCGAGGGCATATCCTTCCGTGTGTTTGTGTTAGCGAATTGCCAAGGGGCTCAGGAGATGCGCTGATGGTCGTGTTGCAGATAGGTGGCGATGGGCGATCAATCGGTGGTTCTAGTGCATACATGTACACGTCACTGAAAAAAAAGAAGGTAATTAAATGATACCATTACTCATTACTCGCTAACAAAGTAACGAACATATGTTATACTCGTTTATTTTCTCGAAAAAAGAACTGGTTTTACTTCGTTATAGAAGTAACTAGATAAAAGTAAGACGTTAAGTACAAGTCTGGTCGAGTTCTGACGTTGAATGACGAGAAGCCATTCGAGAAAGACAAGCAGGTGAAAAAATATACAGGGTGCATTTTTCAGACAGAAAATATTTCATAAAAGGCACTTAAATGAAGCAATGCTTATTTCGGAATAACGTTACCGGCCACGGTGGACGCCAGAGCGCAAGTGTGACGTGATAATTTGGGAAAAAAAATAATGAGCCAAACTCCACGAGCAATAAGTTGTAATCCACGTTTTGCGTAAAAACGGTTAAAATACAGGCGAGCTTGTGTATGTTATACATGATGATTGAAGCCTGAGACTGTGGTTTGAAAAACGGAAACTCGTGAAGTAGGAAGAAAACGGGACAGACAACGTCTCGAAGGAAGACAAAGCGGCAGACAACGTCTCAAGAGACTTTGTTTGTCCCTTTTTCTTCCTCCTTCACGAGTTTCCGTTTTTCAAACCACAGTCTCAGGTTTCAATCTCATAGATAACGTTTTGTACTTTGTTTTTATTTTATAAATAAGTACATCTGCGCAGTCATCACAATATTCACTAAATTAACTTATCGGGGTTTAGTTGACACATTTAATCAGGAGTTCGTAACTTTAGTGAAAAGGCCAAGCCATAACAGTTGTTAAATAAAAGAGAAAGAAAGAAATGTGCTCCACGCGATGCAGCGATGAATTTGATACGAAAATGTCAGCGTCCTACAAGACGTCAGAGTTAGTCGCGCATTTGCTGTTACATTTCAATTAGACGTCAAAAGATTCTTAGGCGGTCGATATCAATCCTCAGTCCTCCGCTGGGGCGTGCCAGATGCCCTTCGTTGGTTAGGCACGTGAAAACCCGAAAATTTAGCCTTTTATGCGACCAGGTGACCAGCCTCCTCAGAGGCCGTTGAGAGCTCTTCAATTCGGCACTTTTGTAGCTTATGAACGACTTAGTTTCGGTATCTCCATTCGACTGTAGACAGTGCGAAGCCGAACTTCGTTTGTTGTTTCCCCGGTAAATATACCTATTTCAATGACCCATTTTTTTACGACGGGCTATAAACCTCTGCCTTATAAGTGCCCGGTGTGAATTTGACGCTAATAATTAGTTAAGGATCACATCACGCCATAAATTCATAAGTTCTGGCGTGGTCAATAATGTTATCACGAAGGAGTTATTGCTTTATATCAAAATATTTCTAAAATATTAAGTGTTAGCGAAAGGGAACATTGAGCTAGCGTTTATATTGGCACCAAACCCAGAATGTTTTGTGGAGTTATTCAGAACCCCCATGAAGTACTCTGAGCGTTAAGGAAAAAGCTGCAACAACAATATATTGCACAGGAGGGCCAGGTGATAGACGCACAAATAAAAGAGGCGCGCACGTAACAACGTTTTCTCTCATTACACGCATTGCTTCCGCTTTCTCTACGGGGTGTACTATAAAACCCAAATAAAGTTTTGTGACTGCATAGCAACGCTCCAGCACGCTTTCGCGAAGTCGTGCACTGCGGCTTGTACAAAAAGCTGACAGGAAGAAAAAGTATGCAGGCGAGCTGGTTGGGAAGCACACTAATCTAAACCCAACGAACATAAAATCACGTATAAAATAACGGACAACACCATGTTTTGTACGGCAGAAGACCCGCCAACCAAGCAATATCGTGGATAACTTTCTTCGCACTTTTCCGATTGAGAAGGCAGCTCCTGAGATTGCGTGCGGCTTTGATCGCAAAGTGGCCTCCTAGCATCAAGCGAAGAGCAATCTCGGTCAGCTCGGGAAACACTCTCATCGCAGTGGCGATACTCTTGTTGGCTACGGCTGAATGCATTGGACGAGAACCCGATTGCGTTGCTTGGCTAGGGGTTGTGTTTAGAAGCCTGGAAAGTGAATTGCTCCGTCAAACACGAACATATTGAAATGGTTCAGCTGAACAGTTACAAATTGTAAAAAAAAAAAAAAACTGACAGAGGAAAACACATACACACCGTTGACTATCAACTTGCTTGCTTTAATATTTCGTCTTCCTTTTTTCCTTTTTTTCTCTCCAAAAGCTAGTGATAAAAGTCATCCCCCATGTTCGCGCGCTGCACCCAAACATGAACACTTGCGCGCAAGAAAAAAAAGTTTGCCTACCTTTCTATACCCATTTTTAGTGTACTTTGGTTTTGTGTATGTCTTCTCCGTGGAATAAATACCGCGCTCTAAACGTTTCTTCGAACCAAATATTCGACCCCACAAAATGGCGCCTAGTCAACACCACCTAGACAAGCAAAAGGCATCCGTACCGTCATCACAGTCAGATCGATTGAGGCCTGAGATTGCGCACGAGTGCTGCGTCAGTGTTCGGCCGGGGCTCGCGTTCAGTGAGCGCGTGGAAGGTCGGACTCGGGCTCAAGAGCCGAGTTAACACGATCCGACTGTAATGACGTTTTTTGATTGGGAGAGGAGGCGATGCGGAGGCTTCCATTATTCTAGGTGTTGTTGGCCTAGTGCGATGAGATATTTATTGTAATTTTTGTTTACTGGTTCAAGCTCCATATTGAGAATTGTCACCTTGATACGAAATAGAAAAAAAAATGTTTTAAGTACTATTTGATGAAAACTAAAAACGTTTCTTTGTTTCAAAATAAGTATTAGTCGCCGTTTCTAAACTTTGTCAGCTACAAAAAAGGGCTAACGTAAACTTTCTACGAATACATAACATAGCTAGAGAGACTGAAATTGTTCGGTGTGATTAGACGATGCGCTGGATAAGGATGTTTGGGACGTTGGGTACACAAACTATTTGGTCAGATTGCATTTTTTCCCTTAAGGTATGTGTTCCTGTTTCACGGTTTTTTCTGTGTATGCACAAGATGGTACAAACTAAAAATATTGTTAATTAATGTTTTGTTCATGCGTTCAAAACATATCAGCCAATTACACAAACCTGATTTTTCAGTTTTAACCCACCTGCGGCATACTGCATAACCATAGCCTCTTCTATTGGGCAAAAGATAAAACAATAGCGGGCACTTTACCGAGCTTGTTGTCCACATAGTTCGGTGTTTACTAACATAGCATAACAAAGAAATTGAACCTCGCCTAGCGCGGTCTGGGCACGAGCGCTTCGCTTTGACTAGTGCTTTTGTCGCACGAGGAACGGCCTTCGAATCGTCATCTTCGATTTCTCTGATCAAAAAGAAACAAGAAAATTTGGGTTGTTGTCCCCACACTGTAGCGTTCCGCTAGAGGCGTGACTGTTCGATCTCCTCCCCAATACTAAAAATGCCTGGCAGATGGCCATGGGACGCGGCCGCCGAAAGTGAACAGGTAGAGCTGCACACAACGAATGAGAGGAGAGTCATGTAACGGGCGCCCCGCTGCGGCGAGACGCCGAAACACACTTCTTTCAAGCGATGGAATGTCCGCTCGTGCTGCTCGCGTTCCTCGCGCGTCCTCGCCGCTGCAAAAGCTGGGCGCTCACTACCAGCTTCCTGAGAAATGATTTGTGCTACCAGATCCTCGCGCTCCAAATCTGCGACCGGGTGCTCAGTCGTCGGAGTGCCAGGCCTTTTGAGTATAGAGGAGGCAATGGCATAACATGCGCTATTTGCATTTGAATTTTTTTGTGAGATACGAACAAACAGTCAGCCTATGGCCAATTTAAAATGCTACCAAGTACGGATAAAAAACAAACAAACAACAACGTGTTGCAGAGAATCACCAATTTAGGGCGGCAGTATATCTCTACGGACCCGTGAAAAAAGAAATAAAATTAAATAATTTCCGTGTTCCATTCATGTGAGGAAAACAAACCAACAAACAAAAAAACAAACGGCTTCCTCACTCAATGCCGAGTTTACTATACCGCCTGGGTTTAGAAACAAAAATAATATTATGAAGAATTACAGGTCTACGACAAGAGTAATCTTCACAGAAGTAAAAGGAAACAAGCAAACTTTCGTCTGGCATGTCTCGGCCTAGTTCACCGCCCCAGAATTCAGCTCATATATATGATCATTCCTTTCATTCTTTTTTAGGAGACACCAGCTGAACAAACCATGCATACAAATGTAAGGAGGACGAGAGAGACGCATTCAACCGCTGGACTACCAACTGCATTTACTGAAACACTTCATCTTCATCGACAGGCTAGGATCAATCAAACCTAGCTTGCTGCACTTCTTCCTTTTTTTTTAACTCGGGCATTTTACTCGTTTTTCTACTTGTGGGCGGTACTTCCACCTCGCAAGAACGTCCTCTCTTCTCTTGTTAAAGTCACAGATGGTGAACTAACACACATGTCCCCTTTTTCATCTATGTTTAAAGCTTCTAAAACCTCCCGTGCAAACCGGTTTCGATGGTGCCCCATGATGGTAACTTTGCCTAATTTCGCCTTGCACTTGCAGTCACGGCAATGTAGGGCTAAGTTACCTGCTGCCGTCAAGTTCTTCAAACTCGACTCGGAACTCGGGACTCGGGAACATGCCAATAGTTTGAAGAACTTGACGGCAGCAGGTAACTTAGCCCTACATTGCCGTGACTGCAAGTGCAAGGCGAAATTAGGCAAGAGTTACCATCATGGGGCACCATCGAAACCGGTTTGCACGGGAGGTTTTAGAAGCTTTAAACATAGATGAAAAAGGGGACATGTGTGTTAGTTCACCATCTGTGACTTTAACAAGAGAAGAGAGGACGTTCTTGCGAGGTGGAAGTACCGCCCACAAGTAGAAAAACGAGTAAAATGCCCGAGTTAAAATAAAAAGAAGGAAGAAGTGCAGCAAGCTAGGTTTGATTGATCCTAACCTGTCGATGAAGATGAAGTGTTTCAGTAAATGCAGTTGGTAGTCCAGCGGTTCAATGCGTCTCTCTCGTCCTCCTTACATTTGTATGCTTGGTTTGTTCAGCTGGTGTCTCCTAAATATGTTTAACCAACGTGCTCAACTCTTTCCCGTGGTTTCCTTTCATTCTGCGTGCAATTTATAAACGAATCTAAAGAAAAAAAGTTTAGCCTTTTTATTTTTGTGAAGAAGGAAGACCAGCGCAGCTGTACTCGATACATTGTGTGCTTCTCCTTCGTCGTCGTCTGTTTTTCGCGCTGTTTCCTACGATGAATTCTCACCAACACACCCAACTATTAATTCTAGACGCTTTGCAGCAGCTGTGCATGGGCGCCGCCATAACTGACCTTCAGTATTTGTTTTCCCTTATTACGTTTACTTCACTTCATTATTACCATAGCAGGCCAGGTTATTGCCATCCTAGATTTTATTCTGTCTTTCTCCCCAGCATTGGCCTTTGTGGAGGCTCGTTCATACCAATTTTAGTGGCTCGGTATCTCGGTAAAACAAGAGAAGGTCAGCCATGGCGGCTGTATTCTGGCGCGTGTGTAAAGCGTCTATAGCTGGAAAGGTTTTTGCCATCTACGAGCGACGGCGGAAACCATACCGGTTGTGTGCTTGCCGCCGTCGCTTACAGATGGCGGTAGCTGTCCAGGTAGGTTTTTGTCGACATACACGGACACGATCCTGGGGAACCTAGCCCTTAACAGCTCCGCTGTAAAAACAGACAAAACTGAAAATACGTCAACATGAGGAGACAGGTGATTCAAACAGTTTTGCATTCTTATTAATGGTGACAATTTTGCTTCCATTGATGGATAAAATATGCGTGAACATCTAGAAACACGAGCCGGCACATGAAATTGTAATGATGACGACAAATTAGTATCTACACGTCCATGAACCACTTTATGTAAAAATAAAAGATCACGTCCAGTTCTTCTTTTGACAAGTCGCGTAAAGAAAGCTCTTTAAGGATGTATTCGTAGTTAAAAAACATCTCTTCTGAAAATATTTGTCATACACAATGCGAATAAAACGTCTCAAAACTTTTTCGATTCTTGCTGCATCAAAGTTACCGTCAGCGAATTCCATACGGCACTACAAAACTCGTGCCTAACACAAACTACAGAACAAAACAATCGAATGATACGCAGCGGATTAAAAAAATCACGCGTCAGGCGTGATATGACTCCTAACATTCTAGAAGCAGAGGTGACGATTTGGGCTACGTGGTATGAAAAAGAAAGGTAGCTGTCAAAATAAACACCTAGGTCGCGGATTTTCTGAACACGTTCAATTGAAGTATTGACAAGTAGATACGGATAGGAAATGATTTCACGTTTTCTACACATCATCAGAAGTTTTGTTTTATCTGGATTGACCACTAATAAGTTATCAGAACACCACCCTGATATGCGGGCAACGTCATCTTGTAAAAGAACACGATCATTCGTCAACCGAATTCTTAAATAATGCTTGATATCGTCTGCAAATAAGAGTAACTGCGCATTCCTTACACAAGATTCAGTATCACTAATAAATACAAGAAAAAGAAGCGGCCCCAGGTTTGACCCTTGAGGTACACCTGAAGTTGGTACAAAACGTCTGATAAGCTATTCAAGACACGTACATTACTCTGACGATCATTCAGATAACTACTGAACCACAGTAAAAGTAATGGTGACACACCATATAAAGAAAGTTTAAGCAGAAGCAATTTGTGGTTTACTTTATCAAAGGCATTCGATAGATCAAAATAAATAATATCGACTTGCCCTCGCGCAACAACAAACGGCACAGCGTAATTGAGTAGTGAACAAAGGTTTGTCTCTACCGCACGACCTTGAACAAATCCATGTTGAACGGTGCTCATTTTACGAAAGAAGTAAAAATAAACACGGGTGTACATCACTATTTCAAAAACCTCTGAAAAAGTACTTAGTAACGTTACAGGGCGGTAGTCTCTACATTGGACACGTCACCAGCTTAGTGTATTGGTACAACGACAGACTTTTCTATAGACTTGGAAAAAACACCTTTTTTAAATAAAATATTAAATAAATGTTTTAGTAAAGGGGCAATAATATCAGCACAACCCTTAACAATAAAACTCGGTATTAAATCTGCACCAACGGATCGCTTTGGTTTTAATTTTTGTATTGCTTCCAAGATTTCGTCGGTACTAACTTGGTTGATTCACAAAGTGTCATTACAAGCAATGCTACCGGCAGAATTCATGTTGTGGGGAACACCCGAAGAATAACAATCGCTACAATAGTTTCGAAATATATTGGCTACTTTTTCGTGACAAGTTACATAATCCGTGTTAGTACATAAAGTTGTGTTCCTAGTTAACTCTTTTGTATGATGCCTTACGAATTGCCAGAATTTATCGGGTTCGCGGCACAGGCTGCTTTCTACTCCTCAACGTCACTCCTATTAAACAATTTATAAAAATGGGTTTTTTTTTCCGCATATAATATTTTAATTCCTTCGAGAACCAAAGGGTTACTTAGACGCTTTAGAAAAGCGCTTAGAATAAAACAAATCGATTGAATTCCTTACTATACTTCGTTTCACCTTATGTTGTACCGCAGCGAAAGGTAGAAGCGCGAGCTCATAGCGTTGGCAGCCGCTCATAAGTCACGAGAGCTTGTTGCCGCCGAGATGTGCCCCAGAGCAAGGAACTCGCGCTTGTAGCCTTTCCTGCGGTACATCATAAGGTGAAACAGAGTATAGCTCTGTTAAAGATCCGTCGCGGAAATTACAGTCATTACCCAGGACCGTCGACCAATCATAATTTTGAAGGAGCTTATATAGCTCTAGATAATCACCATTGCTATAATCGCAAGTGCTGAAATGTTGTCGTACACACAACCTTTCAGATAAACAAAATACTACGATGAAAGGTGGATGAAAAACGTCAAGTCGCACAAGGGGATGACTAGTTGGCATTACATTTTCAATGGCACAGTTTGAAAGAAAAAGATCGAGAACATTTACGGGACTATTTTTCAACCTAGTGTGCTGACTAAACCCGTTAAAATGAATAAACTCAAGTAATCGGGACACTTTATTTCTTGTTTGAGTGCCCACACTAGTCATCAAACCAGATGACCAATCCACGCAGGAAGGTTAAAATCCCCATATATGCCCTTACGAAAATGGCATATCTGAACTTATATAAAAGAATAGATACGGTTATATAAAAAATTGGGCAGATCTGGCGATATCAAGTAAATCAGTTTATATAAGCCTTATCAAGCCAGATCTGCCCAATTTTTTATATAACCGTATCAGGGTCTTGTTATGGAGATATCAGAGACCCTGATATACAGGTATTTTTATTCTTGTAGATTTGTTTTTAAAAAATCAGCAGAACCCATCCTTTGGGAATGATTATCTACGTTAATGCGAATAGCATCAAACGGTGCGGAGTTATGCGCGTTCGTCAGGTGGCCGGCACACTCTAGATACGCCAGCCCACTCTTGAGGCGATTCTAAATTTGTTGACACTTTCACAGCCCTGCGCACGATCTCCGCAGCCCAGCACGTGCGTTTGTGTCACTTAGGAAGGCGAGCAAAGCACGCGCCATACGCACAAACACTCAAAATGGTACCGACCAGACTTTCTGGCGTCTCAGCTAGTCTCAACCAACGGTACTCTAAACGGTTGTTTATATCTTTACCATAGGACGCGCTTTACAGCGCTGTCACAGCTACCGGTGCGCGCGCGTTCCATGCACGAGGGATCATTCCCGCTCTCGTGAGGCTGAGCACGGCCGCTACATCACCCTCTCCCGAGCGCGGGAGAGGGTGAGCTAGCGGCCGTGCTCAGCCTCACGAGAGCGGAATGAGCCCTCGTGCATGGAACGCGCGCGCACGGTAGTTGTTGACACTGAAAGCGCGTCTATGGCAAGTATAAACAAGTGTTTAGAGTGCCGTTGAATGACTGCCTTCATAGCTCTGTGGTTAGCGCGTCTGCCTGCTGATCAAAGGGTCGACTGGTTCGAATCCCGCACGGCGCCAGGTCTTTTTTATTTGAATTTATCGACCCGCGGCGTAAGAGGTTAGATAGCCAGATAGATATAGATAGCATAGTTAGATAGATAGATAGATAGATACATAGACCAAAAGGATGAGGTATCCAAAGATTTTTATTCTTGTAGATTTGTATTTAAGAAAGCCATGAAAGCTACACTTATGCGGTTTGTGCGAGTGAGTTATACGCCCAGGGGAACATTATGTGGGTGGCTAATCTTTGCAATAAGTCGGCTAATGATTTGAAATTCACTACTTAATTTTTAAATTAGTGAAAATAGACATATGGTTCCAATTAGAAACTTGCTGAACGTCGTCCAAAATCCCTAAATCAGTCATTTTCAGAAAGACTTTCAGCGCGTGAGAAAGTTACCACTCGTGGAGCAGGTACAAAGCTAGCGGTTTCGGTCAGGCGCCCGCGCAATTTTTCCGTCTCTTATCTAGCCACAGCCTTGTACCTGGTCCACGAGTGGTAACTTCAGCGCACTACTGCGCTTCACACGCGCTCAAAGTCTTTCTAAAAATTACTGATTTATGGGTTTTGGACGACGCTCAGCAAGTTTCTAATTGAAACCATATGTCTATTTCCACTAATTAAAAGTAAATTAGTGAATTTTAATTAATTAGCCGACTTATCGCAAAGATTAGAAAACTACAATGTCCCCCTGGGCGTATAACTCACTCGCACAAACCGCATAAGTGTAGTTTTCACGGCTTCTTTTAAAACAAATCTGCAAGAATAAAAAAAAAATAACACCCGGTATTTAGGCATTGCACGTACGTCACATCATGACGTCGAACACCGGTATCCACCATGCTGGTGGTTGACTCTTCGACCCTGCATAGCGAGAGCAATGGTAAACTGTGCCGCGCTCGGCTGTAGCAATTACCCGGTATCCCGACGATCGTCCGATCGTTTCGTCGGCATGAACCGCGAGACAGTGTCCGTCAAGTTAGAGAAAGTATGAGCGGCAGGAGAGGGATACGCCCGCGGATTACCGAGTTTGCGGCACGCATCTCATAGCGGCGAGCAACTGCACTTTTCTACCGTTGTTTACGTTCGCGCACGCCTTTGCATCGGCTTTTGCCCATTCGTGGTGTAGATGCCCTTTGTCTTTCGTTACATAACGCCGTTCCCCGCTTCGAGCGATTGTCGCGCCGCGAGCCAGCCAAACGGCGATCGAGCGGCGGCGGCCCGTGTGCAAGCTAGCCAAGACGCCGCCGTCGGGGGATCGGTTTGTGCCGTCTGCGAGACGGTAACCTTTGCAAGGAGCGAAGGTATGTAGGCAAGCCGGTTAGGAAACATCATAATATGAAACCCTGAGTCAATGAGAGTTGTACGTTATTTGATTTATCCTTACCTCAGGGTTTAGATTATGACGGTAACCTAGCGTTGTTTACCAGTATTTCGCAAAATCGTAACAATCTTTTTACAAGCGACTCGTAAAGCCGCGCGTCAAATTTTAGAACGCGCAATTAAGATTCTTTGTTGTTGTTGTCCTTCTTGGCGACACGTCAAAACTTTGTCGGCGGCATATCGTAACTTTCTGCTTGTAGCGCAATCGCACCAATGCCGAAACATTCTGCACAATTATTCTCCCGGCTGCCAGGAGATAGACACAGCCTAATTCTAGAAATAATCTAGAAGAGTACCTTTGAGGAAAACCGATCTGCAGGGTGAAACAAGGGATGACGGGCTCTTTAAATCGACCGGAAAATTCGGTTTCTTAACCTATCGCGCTACGACTTTGTGCAGCGTTGCCCACAGATGGTGCATTTTTTTTGTAAAATTTGCAAAGAGCGAACTTACCTGAAGAAAAAGTAAAGAAAGAAAAAGGCTTAGCTCTATGGAAACGCAGCGACGCCACCGGTCTGCAAACAACACGGCGCCGTTTCGCACTGGGAGACAAGAGATGGCGCAAGCGGTCGCGACGCCAACTGCCGCCAACGAACGAGCAGACGACGCCGAGAGCCAGCGTGTTTAGCAGACAAGGAACTGCAGTTCCTTTACAGTGGCTTAAAGGGGTAGTGTAACGAACGAAACCGGAGAAGCGGCACAGCGTTGGAAGACGGCCGCGGGTGGCGCTGGCGCTTGCAGCACCGTCGTTCCGGCTATGGCTCCGGCTTGGCCGCTTGGTCAGCTTGGCTCCGGCCAGCTCCGGCCGATTCGCAGCACTGTCGTCTGCTAGTTTCACATTTTTATTCACCTACGAACACAAATCATGTCGTGGGAAGTTCACTGGAAACAGATAATTGTTTCTGAGGTATTTATATTAGTTATGAAGCGTGTTAGGGTGCCTCTATCTGCCGGCCGGTGTAGGCACCCGAACGGAGCTGCGGATCGAAGCGCCACCTACACCGTCTTCCAAGGAGCGGCCGTTCCCGATGCATGGTGGAGGCTACGCGGTAACTACACTACCCCCTTTAAGCCACTGTAGTTCCTTGTTGTTACCGCGCCTGTTTTGTTTCTGCGACTGTCGCCGCCTGCGGAACGCGAGCCGCTTTTGAGTCGAAAGGATCGTCTGCTAAAGATGCCGGCTCTCGGCGCCGTATGCTCGTTCGTTGGCGGCGTTCGTTGCGCCATCTCTTTGTCTCCCGTGCGAAACGGCGCCGTGTTGTTTGAAGACCGGTGGCGTCGCTGCGTTTCCATAGGAGCTAAGCCTTTTTCTTTCTTTACTTTTTCCTCAGGTAAGTTCGCTCTTTGCAAATTTTACAAAAAAAATGCACCATCTGTGGGCAACGCTGCACAAAGTCGTAGCGCGATAGGTTAAGAAACCGAATTTTCCGGTCGATTTAAAGCGCAAATGCTTGTTTCACCCGGTATTGTCGCGAAGCGCAGGTTGCGGCGCTCTGCGCACGACGAGACGGGACTTAAGGTAATCAAGATAGATGTCGACACGGCCACGGCGTAATCACCAGCAAAACGCAAAAACGAGAAGGAAGGTGGCGTCCCGTGAAGATTCAGCATGATGTGCTGAAGCTGTCATTTGTAAAACAGGAAACATGAAGCGCATCTGAAATATTCTTGAGCTAACGAAGAAATCGCTTGCAGAAGCAGAAGTGCACAGCAACCGCTCAGAGGCGCAAAAAAAAAAACGAAACTGGGCAAACGTTGCGGAAGCTGAACGCATTCCGATTTTGAATCATCCGTCAAACCGTGACCACGCACGCCTTCACCATCAAACATTCCGCAACCAGGAGAAAGAAAGGAGATAAAGGACTGAAAGGCCAAACGGAACTGCACAAAAAGGCTTATCTTATGGGGCATCAACGTGGATTGTCGCACGCCTTAAGGCCCCCGCGACCAGGCACGGTGGTGCTATGGTGGCCTTAGGCTCCAGGCAGGTGCCGTGTTCTGCTTCTCACCGAAAACTGAACTGAAGTCGCTGACCTAACCCCGAGAACACGATTGGCCTAAACATACGCGTCTACCCTGCTGTCAACAAACCGACATACAACTCTATACAGTCTCCAACTTTGAACTTTCAAAGGGCATCTGGCTCAGTGAATAACGATACGAGTTTGACGATACTATATTTGCGCCGTATAACCCGCATCATAATTTAAAATACGGCGAAATAAGAAGCGCGACTATTTTTTGCACACGGGAAGCCTATCATAAATAAATAAGTAAATAAATGTGTATATATATATATTTTTTATAATAAATTTAAATTTTTCTTGTACACTGCTATAGGTTCGCGTTTTTAGAGAGTTTCAAATTTTTTTATGAAAAGTTACTTTTAAAAAAGACACCGGAACGACATCTTCAAACTGCTTTTACGCGATAGACTGCCGCGCTCGCAAGTGGATGGGGTTACGGGCGCACAACGCGAAACGGTTTTGAAAGATGCTGCGTAGGCGCAACGGCTTCGCGTTGCGTTCGAAGGAAAAAAGGATTCGGGACGACGAGTAGCTTGCATCTTCAGTAAACTAACGTTTCGTGACTGCTGCAATTTAGCGGGGAAACACGAACACAAAGCAGATTTCACTGCTTCGTTAGCGGAAAATTGACGTCAAGTGACATAATTTTTAAATTCAATTTTCTCGCTAAATTTAGCGGGGCGGTTACTCGATGGCAGCGCGGACTTTGGTGATTAACTCGACGGGTGCCTAAGAGCTGCGATCTCAAATCTTTATTTGATTAACTCACTTTCCGATCGCCCTGCACTTCGTCATAATATCACGTAAAACATACAATAAAATTTTAAATTTTCTTTCAATCTTCCAGATACTTTAAGTTATTGAAGGCATTGTCCAAATACCTGGAATAACTAAAGCGCACGCGATGTTAAAAATAATTAACATTACACATGTGAGACTCTGTCAATATAGATCAATCAACTTGTCTTGGCAATTATATGACGCAAGCTACGCGCATGACCAAAACAGACATATATCATTATCCAGGGCAATATTTACGCTATGGCGAAAATAGGGCCGTATTTACGCATATACGGCCGCATCTGTGACTTTTATTATTTGCCCTTATGGCGATATCTGGGCGGCAGGAAACACCTTATATATTCCTCTACCTCGACTACTTATATTATCATATCGAATACGTATATATAATATATCAGGGCCACTTATCAGCATTTTCGTACAGGTATGTACTTCAAACTTTGAAAAAGTCAACTTGCTCTTGAAGGTGGCACCGTAGTTGGCAAAACTACAATGGGATCTTATACCGGAAGTATTAATTCGTAAAAGGTAATTAAAACCATCTGGATACAAAGTTTCAAGCCACACGCATTCCCCGCATAGGATTCCAAATCCCGCCTTCTGATCGAGTTAGACATTTTCACGCGCACCGCAATTAATACACCAAACTATGACGCACGTGGCACTGGAATCGATCTTTACGATACTCGTTACAAAAGATGGAAAATAACTCAGCTGCCAGAGCCATCTTCTAAAGCCAAAGTTTCTGGGTCCAAACATATAACATCTTAATTTGTAGAGACAATACACCTGGTCATTCATTCAAACTCCTGCTTTCGTCCCACAGACCATAGTGTTTTTGATAGTAAGCACTTTTTTAAATGGTTGGCATATCTATGGCGAAGTGAGGAAATTTAACAGCCAGCAGGTTTGTAGCCGTGTTTTTCTTTCGTGCTGAACTCTTCAGGTGGGGTAGTCTTAGCGAAAGAATTGATGCCATCTAAAATGTTTTGTTTTACGTTATCACCTATGTTTATGCCAGCCTGCACACAAAATATAGTCTCCCATCTACGGGCCCCCGTTCTATGAGTGATATGAAGGTACCTTGTTGCGCGCCTTCTTTGTAAGCAATGGAACTTGGGTCTGCGGCGTAGAACAAACAATCAAACCGACTTCGAACTTGCAGAGAAAAGGCGTGCTGTAAACAAAATCGCGCTTGCTATCGTTCGGACATCACGAGAAGCTGGAAGCGGTAGCACGCCATGCGTGGCTTCCCTCCAATATAATACCACGCCGTGCAAACCCAAGTGCATTTCGGGACGTTAAACAGCACACAACAGCTTATTTTTCTTGGACGGACTTTTATTGCTTCTTCCGGTTTTTACATTGAAACAGACTAAACAGGGCTCTGCAGTGAAATCACATTACCGGCCATTGTGGTCTTTGTTGCAGAGCATGTTTTGCCTTCTGCAGCAAAACGTTTTTGCGTCCCCGATATTTTTTTTGTTTTCGTAAAGATGAAGTAAAAGCGGCCACCATCCGGAGGAAATGCAAAAACGCGCTCCTTTCTGAGGGAGGAAAAGTCGCGTAGCCGCAATTCCCCTCCTCTTTTACAGCACTGCCACCGTGCCGCCTCACACCAACAAAGCCCTCGACGCTGGCAATACCGGCCACAGCCAATGCTGAAGCAGTTCGTCTGCTTCTCTTGCAGGGAGTTGTGTGTCGGACCTCCGGGCTTTCTGATTGGCTCAGATTGAGGTATAGCGAGGTGATACCCTCAAAAGCAAGATGCCTTGAAGTATACCCACTATCCTTCCAGTCAGGGCAGTCAGAGCCAATCAAGAGCTCGGCGTTCTGACGTCACCACAAGCCTCCTGCAAAAGAATTTCGCTAAATTTAGCTGAAAAATTGATGCCGCGTGACCTCAGCGAGCAACGTTAAAAGGAACCTCGCTATATTTGGCGGGGAAGTGAATTGCTGTTGAGGTCACGTGACGCGTCAATTTTCCCGCTAAACTTAGTGCGGCCACGCCGACGCCGACGGCGACGCCGCATAAAGCCCGGAAACGGGCGCCTAAAAGCTGCATGCGCTCTAAATACAAAAAACAAAATACACCAGTAGCTATACAAAGACGTCACGTATAAAAGGAGATACTCAAATCTAGAGAAACACTCCTGAAAGATAGAGTACATCCTTCACTGCACGCATGAACGGCAGACCAAGGCTACCGACAGGTCCACATACCGTAGACATTGCTCTACACGCGGGAAACGTACAGTATGCCCCAACCCCACAGAATTCTCGGCTTATTTGGATGCATACCACAGCGTTCCGGCGGTAGTCGTGAGCCTTCCCCTAAGCCTGGTAAACTCTAAATAGCAGGCGACACAAAAACCACTGTCCGAACAGTAATCGGGTACTTTATCCAATTTGAACCGCACGGCACCTATTTCACGAAAACTGATCAGAGCAAGGAAGAAAATTCACTGGTAGAGGGCACTAAAGTTTCAGTATGCCCTCAGGCCTCTTCAAAGTTGGGTTCGAGCGTCCATGAAGAGACGGGCGTGCCAATGAATATTAACGGCCAGACCTGAGGGGGGGGGGTGCGGGTTGCTTCACTGCGGACAGCGGTCGCCAGGGTATTATGCGACACTTAATGACTGCGCAGCTGCTCGTTCTCTTCGTGCGGCGGAAGCCGCGTCAGCCTCATTTCACGCATCCCGGCTGCAGGCTCCATCCGCTTGGGCATGGCGGATCAGTCGAAGCGCGCGTCCGGCGAAGGTATGAATCCTGGCGAGTGCACCACAGCGCTGGCTCAGCGGAAGGACCAGCAGGGCCATTCGCACCGATGGACGCTTCCCGGTTTCGCACGCATGTGCGGACGCCAGGGAAAGTCTTTTTTTTCTTTCTTTCCAGCCGCTCAACTAAAATGGGGTTGCTGACGTGCGGAACAAAACAGGTAACAAATAGCCTGCCCCGCACGATTGAGATTGACACAGCGTTACGCAAAATTGCGCGGCTCTTATGAACAAGGCCTGCGCGGGGGTCTGCTTTCCCGCGGAGCATGGGGATAGCGAATCACCGCAATCGGCAGAAAGATGGCACAAACGCGTTACTGGACGAGACCTTCAACGTGTACTTCTGGGAAATTTTGCTCTCTGTTCAGATCTGGTCCCCACCGAGAATCGTGTTCTCGACGCTGTTATTCCAAGCGTTTCTTATGCAAAACGCGATGGTTGGCTGCGTAGCGTGCTATGCAGGGAAAGTGGACTCAGGCCTTCTTTTTTAAAGAGTGGGACTATTGCTATAGAAAATGCGATAAATTGTTGTACACCCCGTTTTAGCGGAATCTTATACCGCTCTTACGCGATAATGCGAAATACACGGTGAAGCATTTCGCTTCTTCGGCGCGTGGCACAGTGCTCGCGACCCGCTGAAGGGCAAACCACCAGTTCCCCGTGGAGTTGCAAAGAACGTAGCTAAAGAGGACTACCTTTATGTTGTACCTGCGGGCAATTATAAATTGGCAAAATCGAGTATTTGCGTTAACGCTTTCTGCCCAGCTACACGCACCATGGACGACCTGGGTCCGTCCCTGCTGTGCCGCTCCCCCGAAAGACAGAGGCTGGACTCGTCGTGACTCAGGCCACCGGCTTCACGGCACCATGGACGAGCTGGGCTAGTCCGTGTTTCTAGTGAGCTTTGCGCTGCCATGGACAGTGGCGCTACGGCAAAGGCTACAGTAAATTTCTTGACTGGCAGAGAAAATTGTTCGCGAACGTAAGGATTCAGAAATGGCGTCACCTTCTGGTCGCTGGGTTCGCCAGTACGACAATCGCCAGGGAGGTAGGGACAAAGCGGCGGTGTTGCAATACATCTCTTTGAACTCGAAGATGAAAATAGTCCTTCATTGAACAGCGCGAGAGCGATGCCACTGAGTTATTGATTTAGCTCAGACGACTCCAGTTTTTTCGTTTGATAAGACATCATTATTGACATTACGGCATTGATTCGATCAATAAATATCTCTCCCCTCCCCGTTTCTTAGATACTTTGCGGTACAGGTGATGCGACCTGTCTGCGGTAACCCGCAATTAAGCAGCGGAACTTCAAATTCCTGCTTTCTTTGCGAGTGTGTTCAAAGATTTCCATATAATAAATATTTTGGCATTTGTTTTTGGCCTTTGTGGCTGCATATAAAGTTTATATAGCATATAAAAAATCAATATTTTCAAATCGTTTTTTCAAAAGTTTTGGCGGTAGACGAAGGGTTAAAGATAGTTTCATCGTGCCGCACGACAGTTCAAGCAACATTCACGTCAATGACATTTGCTACACGACGAAGTTCGTGAAACTCGCTTCAACTTTCGAATACCGTTCGTTTCAAACTAATAAGCAGCAAGCACCAAATTAAAAAAGAAAAGTATAACCTAGTTTGAAGTGTGTTCCACGGACCGTATAAGTTTTAAGAGATATTTAAGGCATTTATTTTCGACACAAATCGTCATTAAAGATGTTGCTCACGGACGACGATTTCATGTACCACTCGCACCGCAAGAGCAGCAGTTCATAACGTAGGATCGTTGTTTTGCGAAACTTGCAAATTGGGATGGACTTAAATATGTCATCCTTGTCAGCAAAAGCTGTTAATCGTGAGAAGCAATTTTTCTAGGTCTTGCTAGAAAACACAGAGAGTATTGATAATAGGCTCGGTAATTACCCAAGTCGTTTTTATTACAGCTGTCGCGTATAGAACGGTTACTTTAGTCAGTTGCATTTGGCTGAGGAAATACGCTCGTCTCAGCAAGCCTTACACCTAAAGGTCTGCGTCAAAACTGGAGGAAAAAGATCAATTACGCTGTTTAGCTTCCTTTGAATGGTCTAATACAACGCAAACCACCACGGAATCACTAATTTTGACCGACGCACGGAAAGCATTCAAAAGGCTACGGATATGCACTTCCGAACTAGAAACAGGCGTAAGAAACAAAGAGCGAGTTATTTCGAACATTTATGTACTTGCAAGCATCTGACTCATAATTTTTCTTTAACCGATAGATTTACAAAATACTCACTAAACTCATTAGCTAACTCTTTTCCGGACACCTCACTGACCATTGGCAGGGTTAACTTTCCCATACTTGATTTTTGGGCGAGCTTAAATTTTTCCATACAACGTCATAGACTTTGTTGTTGCGGAGATAAAATATAGGCACTTTACAGAAATATAGGTTCTTTTTTGCGTAGTCGCCAGTTCTTTTGTTTAGTTTTGGTTTCTGCGATAACGTTTAAAATGATAAAGTTTCGATGTCTTTTGTTGTTGAGGTACTTTTGACAGTACATAGCGCATTTTTAATACCAATTTTTTGCGCTTTTTTAGCAACTCTTTAGTGATCGCAGGGTTTGCGATCTTTTTCTGGAAGTTTTGAAAGCTTTATATGGAAAACAACTCTCATAAAGATTTTTCAATTTGCTCTAAAATGAATTGCCATGCATTATCTGCGTTCTTTCTTGGTGGACATCGTTTCAATCCAGACAAGATTTGGTGTCTCAACTGTGCGACTTACGGCTTTAGAGTTGCGTCGTCTGACATTTGTGCATGCACGGAGCTTGCCTGTAGCACGAGGCACATGGTTCACTCCCCGTGATGCTTTAAACTGCACCTGATCGATTTCATTTCGATTCGAGACTTGATTAACCTTCGGAGGGCAGCATCATAAACAACACGGTTCCGTAGCAACAAAAGAGGTCGTTGAGGCAAGCCTCTCCGAGCAGCACGACAAGTAGGGGATCTCAACGATCGATGACGCTGCGATAAAGAGCGTCTGGTCTGTCTCGCTCGTGCTTTTCGTCCCGCAGCAGGTTGGGATCTGGTCTGGGAAGTTTAAAGAGGCCCAGACCGTCCTGCACAACAGCGTGGGAGGCTTTGTCTGCGAGCCCGCTTTAAACGTCGTCATTTGTTGAGGGAGTGCGTCGAGAGCTGAAATAAAGGGGACGGTCGCTGTCTTATGTTAACGTACGATAGTTCTCCTTAAAACGTATGATAGTTCTCCTCACTTCTCTTCGTAGAAGATATAGGCAGAGAGAGACTGCCAAAGAAAAGACTAAAAGAAAGAAAGACACGACAAAAGAAAGAGAAAAGTAAAGGCCACAGAAGAATTTGACGCCCGAGGAGAAGGGAGCTGGACGACGGAAGCAAACGGGGAGCAGAAAGAATCTCGTTTGCAAACATACAACATGACTAAAACAAAGAAATAAGAGTTTTTTAGGATGTTTGTTTTCTGTCAGTATCGCCCGATCATACCGGAGTTCCATTCACTCCGAGAAAGTGACACGAGGGAGCGCTAGAATCAAAGAAGGTTTAATTGGTACTCATGCGTGAGTCCAAGCTGATGGGCCGAGGCTGTCTGTGGCCCGGGCTCCGTCCCTGGGCTGGCTGTCCTCGATCTTCGCCGAGGGTCTTCGTCTCGTTCCACTTCACACGCTTCGCCCCGCCACGAGCCTTGTCCGCTTGTCTCCCTCTTCTTCTTCACTAGTGGCGCCGTCCCTCCACCTGCCGCGCGGCTCTTCGTCCTCTACAAGGGGAAACAAAATGAATGTTGAATACAAAATGATGTGGATCGTTAGTTCCTTTATTATTATTTAACTAGAGACAAAAACAGACATGGCCTTCAATTTTCATTTAAACGCATACATACCCCATCCTATATAATATGTGTAAATACAAATAAAAATCAAACAAATAAAAAGAAGCACCACGTACTTGCGTAGAATAGTTTAAAAAAATGGGAATTCGCCTTGAGCAACATCATGATAAAGCACTTAATTCCCTGTACTACTTGCAAAGCAATGCAATACTGCATGTTGCGAAGCACACGAGTTTGATGCTTAAAACTTACCAGTGAACGTTTTTTTTCAAGTCACTTTCCGACGAGTTTCAGCATTTGGCTGCTTACATGGGATGAAACTCATGTATTTTACCTAAACATTAAATATAGTACTTGCAGCATCGCGATTATGCTACCTGTTCAACGCAAATTGGCGTAATTTTCAAACACATCTTCCATGCTCCATACATGAAGAGCTCTCCATCCCACATGCTCCACTTCAAATATAGCTTGTAGATACCACTTGATATCATCCGGGACAGGCTCAGCCGATCGTCTCTGAACAACCGACTAACAACATAATTAAAAATCTAGAATGTCTACCCCATCGAAGAGCATGACGGCACCCACTTTTCTTTGCACAAGAAATTTACGTGTGTTTAAAGTAGGCTGAAGTAAACTTCCGATGACGTGCACACTGCGAGGTTAGGAAACCTCGCACCGCGCCATTAATCTGTTAAACTGTCGGACAAAAAATATGAAAGAAGTTTAATTTATTTTGCTGCATGTTTAGCGGAAAATATTCCCTAAATTTAGTGCATTAGCGGAAAAATTTCCCCTCTAAACTTCGCTTGAAAAATTTCACCACTAGACTTAGCGGAGAAATTTTCTCACTAAACTTAGCGGGAGACGTCCCATAATGCAACGCGCGCAGTTACGCCGACGGCAGCGCCGACGGCGACGCCGCGAAGCCGAAAATGGGCGCCTGAGAGCTGCGCTCTAAAGAAAACAAAACCCTGCAGTTTTCAAAAAGGGAAAAAGAGAAATGTCCGTTCATTTTTGGACATGACTATCATTACGCAGGCGTAAATCTGCAGTCATTATTACAGTCGAAAACCAGTAAACACATTTCTGTTCTTTTATTTCGTAAATTCAGATATTTCCATGGGCATAAAAGATGAGTTATTTGTTCTTTTTACGAGAATGCACGCACTCGGACGCAAAGAAACAACAGCGTTTTGTTCTCTGGCAAAAATATATTGTAAAAAGATTTTGTTTTGTTTTCATACAACGTATAAGTTTATTTATTTACAAAAGCCTAGAAAGCAAACCTTTTTTTTTCTTTTTCTTTTTTGAGGTGACAACAAGTATAGGGTAAGGCGTCTCAGTGCATTGGGAGTAGGGAGGAGAATCTAAGAGTGCTCCTTTCAATGCACAGGTGCTGTCAAAAGAATTCCCCTCGACAAAAAAGCAACTTGAGGGGTGATTGAGAGGAAAACAAGAACCACTCCAGAGTCTTTGTTTTCGTGGCTGCCAGATTGGAACAATGCTTCGACATAAGCGGCCTTGAGGATTCTGGATCTGGAGTGTCTTATGCACTCCCATTCGGCGTAACCATCGTCGCGGAATCCTCTGCTCTAAGATTGACGGCAGAAAACTAAAATTGAAAAAAAATATATATATGTATATATATATATATATATATATATATATATATATATATATATATATGTATTATTTACGGCAGTAACGAGTCAAAAGAGAGTGCGCGAAAAACTAGATGACACTTTTTTGTTGGGATCGTTCGTCCGAGGAAAGAAGTGTTTGAGTACGGTGTGAGGCTGCTTTCTTCTTTTGGAAGTTGAAACATTGCAAAAATATATGGAAAGAAAAAAAAAGGTTTGGTATTGATGAGAGCGTCCTTGGGTGAAAACGTCAAATATATGTGTGGTTTTTGTTTTTCACATTCTTTGAAAATTTTAAGAAAGACAGCGCGTCTTGCCTCGCGATCCGTTCTTCGGTGCATTTTGTTATCGGCTACTACCACAATACACATTGTTGGTTGCGGAGCGGCAATATAAGGAAGATCCGGACTCGCCACTTCCTGCGTGTTCTTAGTTTCGTCTACGTGACTATAGTTTACTATACTTCTGTCAGGAGTTTGCGCTACCTGCCGTAAGTTCCCGGTTTCCCCCGATTTTGTTCGTTTCAGTAAACAAAAACGGAGAGATCGGCAAAGAACCATGTTCGCATAATGATTGTGACGATTTAACCGTGTTTCGGGAATGACGCGGATGAGAAGTGAAAGTTTTAGATGAGGGGAGTTCCTTTATCGTCGCTGACAGCTTATGAAGGGCAGGGCATGGCGATCGTGGAGTATCTTGATATCGTTCCTCGTGGCCAATCAGATTGCGGCGTTAGGTGATACGATTGACACATACAACCAATCATGAGGAAGAAAGGCGAACATATTGAGCCGCGTCCAGCGTTTCTTAAAATGCCAAAAAGCCTAGACGCAAAAAAACATCAGCCGTAAATTAAGTTGGACATCAAGATTTGCTTTTGGTAACGTGTTAATAACATTTTATATAAAAAAGCGCCCTTGCGAAAATTTGCGCGCAGCAGAACTTTTGTAGGCCAATAGAACCTTTCCGGTGATCTGGGTCACTTCGATAATTATCATTATTTTGG
>JAZHYW010014396.1:0-105465 GCA_037355805.1 Ixodes ricinus | reverse complement strand
GAGTTGCCCTTTAATAACTTAGCGCCTATTCTTTAGTAGGGTCCGTCGTTGGGCTAGTTGGTTCATCTTAGTAAAACATATAAAATAGCGCAAAAAAGACAAGGACAAGAAGTATACAGGACAGACATAAGTTTTACTTAGTTACAGCTTATGCCCTAGACGCCGCCGAAGCTACGAGTTAATGGGACCAGTCAAGCAGCTTCAAAAGCGCAAGTCTCTGGGCCTTTTCTATGACATCCGAATCTGTGTCATTCAACCTCGTGCTTTATGCCGAACGCACGATCTAGAAATTAGTAATAAACTTAATTTGGTAATAAACTAAATAAAAATCTTCTGGAATCAGCTCAACTAAAAAAAAAAAAATTTTTAGTTAAGGCTCACTTAAGAAGAATGTTACCATGGTGCGTAGGCCGGTGTTCCGCTTGCACAGTACCATGTCTCCAAAGTATAATGAAAAATATTCTAGGTTGAGGTACATAAACATTGATTAAATTTGAGCCCGTAAAACAGCGTGTCTTCGATAAATAAATGAACTTTTTAAAGCATGCTACAGTTTTTCAGCGTGTACCAAAATTTGTGCTTGAAAAGAAGAAAACACAGCACTCTAAGGGTTTAGCAAGAAGTTGCATCAACAAGACCCAGATTTAGTTATGAAACTATAGTTCTGGCAACTGGCATGGACTACTTGATGAAAGTAGCCTAATTCTCATAATTTGTGCTTTAGAAGCGAAGTGCTCACATAAATTGAATATCTGCGAAGAGTTGGGTAAACACCCGCAGGATGGCCTGCATGCGTACGTGTGTGGATGGTGGTTGAAACAGGCACTATTTGGTAGGAATCTCTTTAAACTGAAAATTTATATCTAAAAAATAAAATGATAAAATATACCACTACATATTACATTATTTTGAAGTATACACCTTTCCAAAAAACGCTACTAGCCACCGCCATGTTGCTGATGCTGATGCGGCTGGTGCGACTCTCGCGCCCTCTATCAGCTAGAAATTTTCTGCCACTCTCTTGGACTGTGAAGACCCGCTCAGCGCGGTTCTCTACCTACGTTTTTGCGGTTTTGCATTCGACGTTTTCTAGCCCCTCTTGAAAGTTTCCACTTAATTTTTTTTATGCGTGCTGCGTACCCTTTTTGTGTTATCTTCCATTGTGAGAAATAAGGCTGGTAAGTGCCTGCCATTCAAGCTTTTCTGCTCGACATTCACGGGAAACGAAGGAGGTGAAGGACGTCGAACGGCCCTCGACGCGATTTTGCGAACATTGTTCTCCCCCTCCCAGAGATAATCCGCGTAGAATCCTCAGTCATCTCCAAAAATAGTTGTCCGGGTTGGGGTGGGAAACGGGTCAGTCGCGTTCGTTCCTTTGCCTTGGTGCTGTTGTGAAAAAAGGAAGCTCTCCCCAAAACGTGCCCCAAAACGAAGTCATCTTGGATTCCGTCCGATCGTCAAGATGTGACTGTCGTCGACTGTGACTGTGTTATTTGAGATCTTTCTCAAATAAATTCTTTTCAGATAACGCTGCATCGTGTGGTACGTACAATATATTGTTCGAATGTTAACACTTGCTAAATTGTATGTCCGTGTCCTGTCCATCGGTAAACACGTTATTTGTGAGCGTGAAAAATGCATGCCTTTCGGCTATCTTCTGTTGTAAATTATTTTCGACAGCTAAGCGCTTTGTCGTTTGACATGCGGCGAATCGCGCGGCGCCGTCAAAACTTATCGTAAAAAAAACACAAAAAACTAGAACTATACATTCCAGTCGCATTCGTTCTGTCGCGCGCGTACCCAACAAAAATAGTTTATAGGTTTTTATTGCTTTTTGTTTTTTCAAATGTGGTACAATGCTTTCTCAATGACCTCGGGAAAATACATGCACCATGAAACACAAAATACAGCGGGAAAAGACGAGAATTTAGCCGCCAGCAGTGTTTGAAACTGCGCCTACGCAGGCTGCGCCTATCGAAATCACAGTCCACTCGGTTAGGGTTAACAGGGACGCCGGTGAGAGTCTAGCCTCAAACCCAGTGAATGAGCTCGAAAACGGTTTACTGCCCCTGGGGTTGAGTGTTTCTTGGAAAGGTGTATACTTACACTTGATAAAGCACTGCCTAGACTCTTTACAGCCTGTGTACCATCTGAGCATATGGAGCCATTTTATTTGTTCTTACCAGCTCCCAGCCCTTTGAAGGGACACTGACAGGGTACTTATGCTCGCTCGAGGATTTTATTTGTAGATTGCATATGAGAGCCCAGCTACCCAAAACACAATTTGTGGCTCAAAATTCTGTTGTTTTTTTCTCCCAAAACTGTTGATCGAGAACTGGCCGGTTTGGGTCCGCTCACTCTCTTCTTCGTGGTCACGTGCCATCCAGACACGCATACCAAATATAATCAAGTCGTGGGTCATTGATGGCACGCACTCAATATTAAAAATAAAAAACCCTCTTTTCTATCGCTTTGAAAGGGCAACTGCAAGCGGGTTAGCATTCAGTCTAGGAACACTGGCGCAGCATTCTTGTGACGTCACGTCACGGTGGAGCTGCGGTTGATTGGTTGTACCGCGTACCGCAGCCCCTCGTGTACGTCACGTCGCGGCCGTACGGCTGATGATCAGTGTTGCCATCCCTCTAGCAGATAGTTTCGGTTTTGCCGTTAGATGCCCAAAACAAAACTTTGAGCTGTGATATTTATAAAACTACACACAATATTGAAAAAATATTATACCTTGTAATTCAGTGACACTGCCGTAGCTGAAAACAGTCGTAATCCCTAATAAAAAATATTGACTGGAGTTGCACTTTAAAAAAGCTGCAAATACGTTGATTGGAAAAAAGAAAAACAAAAAATTCAGCAGAACCCATCCTTTGGGAATGATTATCTACGTTAATGCGAATAGCATCAAACGGTGCGGAGTTATGCGCGTTCGTCAGGTGGCCGGCACACTCTAGATACGCCAGCCCACTCTTGAGGCGATTCTAAATTTGTTGACACTTTCACAGCCCTGCGCACGATCTCCGCAGCCCAGCACGTGCGTTTGTGTCACTTAGGAAGGCGAGCAAAGCACGCGCCATACGCACAAACACTCAAAATGGTACCGACCAGACTTTCTGGCGTCTCCAGCTAGTCTCAACCAACGGTACTCTAAACGGTTGTTTATATCTTTACAATAGGACGCGCTTTACAGCGCTGTCACAGCTACCGGTGCGCGCGCGTTCCATGCACGAGGGCTCATTCCGCTCTCGTGAGGCTGAGCACGAGGCACATCACCGTCTCCCGAGCGCAGGGAGAGGGTGAGCGTAGCGGCCGTGCTCAGCCTCACGAGAGAGGAATGAGCCCTCGTGCATGGAACGCGCGCGCACCGGTAGCTGTGACAGCGCTGCAAAGCGCGTCCTATGGTAAAGATATAAACAACCGTTTAGAGTGCGTTGAATGACTGCCTTCATAGCTCTGTGGTTAGCGCGTCTGCCTGCTGATCAAAGGGTCAACGGTTCGAATCCCAGCCGGCGCCGGTCTTTTTATTTATTTATCGACCCGCGGCGTAAGAGGTTAGATAGCCAGATAGATAGATACATAGACGAAAAGTGCGTGAAGTAGCCAAAGAATGCTATTCGCATTAAAAGTTCCACATGTACTGTGTAATTCTCAACACGGCATGATATCACTGGAGTGGCGGGCTGGACAAAGCAGGCTTCGCAATGGCAGCAGATGACGGGCGTGGGACCTCTACTTCAACACTGTCAGTCGCGGCACCGGCGAATCTGTCTAGCTTCAAGAGGGAAATGTTTTTTGCCGATCAAAACAATTAGGACTTATTCCGTACGACACACCCGACCACCAAGCTGATTCACACGAAGACGCCGCCGAGTACAGTCTAAGCTCGTTATAACAGACCTTGATTTTGACCAAGATTTTGGTCTGCTGTAAAAGGAGTATGTTGTATGCAGATATGAAGTTGAGTCAATGGTATGTAGAGGAAAACCAGCCGAACTTCACAAATCGGTATGTTATATCCAAATGTCTGTTGTAACCAGGTCTGTTATAATGAGCTTAGACTGTAGTCCCTCCTTCTCCTGGCTGAAGACATGCTCACCTTACAAACACCAATTGCTAAGAGCTTGAAAAATGCAAAAACATAAAGCAAGAAGTGCGCTTTTTCGCTTGCTTCGCACAACTGGAAAAATAAAAAAAAATAAAAAATTGGTCGGGTGTAGAAACGTGATTTTTGGGCAACTCTCTCCTCCTCCACATTTCTCCTTCCCGCCCAGTCCACATGTCGCAGTCATTAACTTCGTGCTCGTGTTTCAGTTTCGGTTTCGAGCTGTTGCTTTTTTTACTTTATTAGAAATATACATGACTCTGTAGCAAGATATTGATTCGGTAGCCTTCAGACACTATATCAAATTGCCTGGCAAAAAAAAGTGTTTCTTTAATATCAAAATGAAAAGAATGAAAGGTATTTAATTCCCTATATAAATATGATACTACGGTTACTGATGCTTAGACAAAAAAAGAACAAAAGTGCAAAGTATCAGCTTCCCTACTTCCAAAAGCATTGTTTTACAAGGAATGCTAACCCCCCAAAAAAATATATTGAAAAAAACTACCGCTTTATCCCCTTAACCATTTCGCACAAGCCCAGCTCGTTAACATAGAGCCATCTCCAAACCGTTCAGGATGAGTATAAGCCCGTTCGCACTCTCGCAACCCAGTACGACCGAGAGAGACAAGACATGTTGAAACCTCTTAAAAATTCTTAGGACGAGAGAACACACTGGCACTCTGGCGCCATCTATGCGGTAACCCTGGAACTGCATTTCACAAGAGCGAAGGTTTTGCGGGATTTCGAAGGTCAAATGTGCGTACCGTAATACCTATAAGAAAGGCTCGTTTATAACATTGACAAAAGTTTTTCGAGCCAAGAAAGGAAGGATAATGCGCTAGAGAAATACAAAATATGCCGGACCGCCAAGTTTACACTGCTACCCAATAGATGGTGCCAGTGTGTCCTCTCGTTGTAAGAGATAATAATAGGTTCCAAGGCACCCGGTTGTAAGAGGTCGCAAGTGTGTGAACGGGCCTTATAGCTCGTCTGCTTTGCCTAGTTCATGCACTCAACCGTTTCTTGAACTAACCAGGCTCGCTCATGACTTAGTTTGCAGCCCTGCCAACAGATGGCAGCAGATTTTAGATGCGGAGCATCTCTTGCTCGGGTCTATGTCCCGCGGCCTTGTAGTCCGCACTCACACTACGCACGCGCAACTCTCCGGTCTCTCTCTCTACCAGCTGCGTGCACTGCGCGTGCGTTCGCTTCTACTCACACCGCGCGCGCACGCGCAATCCTCCTCCTCTAGTCTCCTCTCCTTCAAGTGTGAAAAAAAATAAACGGCGAGCGGCGAGCGTTCCAAGTTTCTCTGCCGCGAGCCGCGACGAAGGCTCGCGTAGGGGGTAACGCTAGGGCAGTCGGTGGCGCCATCTCTCGACGTCAGCACGCAACTGACTCTTTCCTCGGAACCAACACGATGCTCCGCATCACCCCATGATTCCCCTCGGGAAGATGGTGTAATTTTTTTTAAATACTGCTCATATTTTGTTTGTGGCTAGAAACTTGATTTTGAAGGCAACAAAGGTAATTTGGAAGACAACAACTAACCAGTTGAAGGTCAGAAATTCCCCAAAAGCAAAAACAGTTAAGGGGTTAATACATCCAGTGAAAAGATTGAAAGCAATTCAGAGGGTCTGTTAGAAAACCGCACGTACCTGCTCAACAAGAAGTGCTTCATTTGACAAATGTAGCTTCTCCTCAAATTCCTGCCGCAGTTTCTCCAGGGCCTGCCTGTGTTTCTCCTCTTCCTCCAGCAGGTGGGCCCCCATCTCCTCCACCAGCGCCTTCCTCTTCTCCGCCACCTGGCAAAAAGAGCAAATTTGTCCGGTTCGGCTCTCTCTCCAGACGCTCACTTCACACGGCTAAATGATGCTAACACTGTTATTAGGCCTAGTTAACTTGGGACGCATTATCGTTCGCAAAGGCCTCAATCGACAAATGGCGAATTCAAGCTTTTCCAGCAATAGGTGAAAAATCTAAAAATTCAGCTTTCACTGTACTCGCACATGGTGTGGATGAGGTGAAGTGGAAATTAAATGTCAAGCTGAAATGTTCGTAATGACAAGGAAGCCACTGATAACTGTTTTAGGCAATTATCGATTGGACCTTACCAGATTTTCTCCAAAATTGGAAGAAATCTGGAAAATACTGGAAGTATTATCAAGTTTGTTGAGCGTACACAAAGGGGACAAAAAGGTTAAGCTATGCATTGGTCCTCTTCGGTCATCTTCATTCTGCCAAGTTGCAATAATAAAAATAGGGTAGGAGAGAGAAACTAAAATCACGTCTTGACTTCTTTGTGCATCGAGTGCGAAGAAGGGAGACACCGCCGGAAGTTCCGTTTTCCCTTGCATACCTTGTTTGCTTCGGAAGCTGCAATGGCGCTACTTCGGGAAGACTCTTCTAAACCATCAATGGTGTTCTGCATTGAAGTTATCTTGCTTGCCATCTCCTGCACCAAAAAAAATTAAATTAAATTGAGGCAAAATTTATTTGAAATGATTCAGAGAAATTTACTCCAAGTGCCGATATTCATAAACTGAAGTCAGGCTGAATAGTACAAGACCATACGCATCTATGAGCCTTTCATTCTCATGAACCTTGTAAATTTACAAATTTATGAAATTCAGAGGTTACACTCGTTCCTGTCACGAGAAATTGAACATGCGCTAGTAGTTACCCCGACTGTTAAATCTAGCAGTATCCTGCATGTGTTGAACGGTACCGGCAACAAAAGACATGCATACTACTGTCGCAAGCAGCTGGCTGCACGCAAAAGTACTGGTGATCGCATGCGAAAAGTGAGTTTCGTAATCTATGACGTAAACTTCCGTATTTCACAAATATTTCCAACTTGCTGATTCTTCTCTTTTTATCTGGTTTTGCTCTTACACACCAAAATACTGTTCCCCCCCAATATTTTTAGCTGTTTCTTCGCTATGAATGGGCATTCTTTCAAAATGTCGCATTATGCACGCTTTCTTACAGCACTAAAAGACTGACGGGAGGTTTTTCTGGTTATATATGCAATTTAAACATCTGGCTTGCAAAACGAGCAGCATATTTCTTCAGCCTTTTCTCACAGTATGGTTGACAAAAACAAAACCTCAACGACATCCTGTCAATCTTTGTTGCATTGCTTATAATGTCTCCAGTCTATTTAGTTTCATGTTGTGCATCAAGGTCTAGCATTAAAAGTATTCTGCTGGATTGGTAGTTTCTTCATTTTTGCTTACGTTCATATTCAACTTTTGCTAAAATCACACTAGGAATCAGCAAGGTCAATAAATCAATGAATTATTTACAACAACTAGCTGAATGCGACTGCTGGCAAGCCTCAATGAACTTCCAGTCCCAATTACTTCCGATAGGTGGAGCAAAACTGACTGACTCCTTGCAATTAAAACTTCAAAGTAGCCCTTAGGCACAGACCGTTCCAATAAAAGGCCTCTGGCCGATACAATTTTCAGCGTACCATGTTTGCACGATTCTAAAGCTCCCCCAATTCTAATGCACAGAGATTTTGCTTCTAGATGTTCAAAAAGTAAATGGCAGCCGATTCTAGTGCACATGTTAACTTTTCCCGCCAGCCTGATGGCCTTTCGTTTAAATAAAGCCTCCTAATTAATTTCTTTCGTTATTCCATCTTAAAACGGTAGACACGAGTCCGTGGACGCGAGGGAATGCCCGTGATATGGATACCAAAATGGCAAATGCAGGGGTGGAAGCGGGCTAGAGCCTTTTGTAGCAGGGCTGGGAGCAGCAAAAGTCCCACTTTGGAGCAGTTTTGGAGCAGTAAAAGGCTCGCTTTAGAGCAGCTCGGGAGCAGCAAAAGTAAGTTTTGTAGCCGTAGAAGTAGGTTTTGGAGCAGGTCACGGAGGTCAAACAGGTGTCTAAAAATGATTTGTTGTTGCTAAATGTGAAAATGTAGCAAAAATATATGCATGCACATCCCAGAATAATTTTCATGTAACATACATACATACCTTTCTATTTCTATTGCATTGAAATATGGAATATTGGCAATTTATGCAAAGGAAAGGCTTTGAGAACCATTCCGGCAGCAGGCAGAGTCATGATAGACTTTATATGGGAGGCCCCGACAATAAAAGCACAACTTGAGCCACGCCAGTACAAAACCGTCTATTCAATAGACCAATTGTAAACATGTATCCAAAAAACTAAACCACTGCAAGGTGTCAGATAAACTACCTTCGCTGACTACAGTTTTTGTTTAATAAAGAATACACATGTTCAATCACTGCTTAAAAAGTCCTATATCAAGTTTAGTAACAAAATACAAGGCTACTGACATTTAACAAAAATTCAGATGCAAAATAAAATGTGTATTTTATATCTTTAGAATACCACAGTCACTCGTACATATGCAGCTTTAAGCATCGACTAGAAGAGCAACGCAACCTTATGTACTCCATAAACTGTTGTGCATTGCGTGTCTCCATAAAAAAAAATTAAGGTACCACATGTTTCAAAATAAAGCAGTCCTTGCTGACCTGTTTTCATTAAATGCAAATGTTCTTAATCCCTGTTCATAAAATACAGCAATCCCTACACCCAAGTTAACATACAAAGCTATATCTATATTACATTAGATGGAAAAATATATTGTCTTAAAAATATCACAGCCACTAATAGAACGCATGTGCCTGTGCTCGCGATTCTTCACGGCTAAGCGTCCAAATATGGTACGCTACCAAATAACAGGTAAAACTAGTAAAGATCATTTATTTTTACTCATGTTGACGCATGTGCATGCGCTCGCAAAGAGAAACAAACGAAACTAACATAGCGCGTTTCTTAAATGCGTTCGCAAAGAAAAACAAACGTAACTAACATAGTACGTGTTTCTTAACGGCTAAGCGTCAAAATATGGTACGCTACCAAATAACAGGTAAAGCTAGTAAAGACCAATTACTTCTGCTCATGTTGATGGCCGAGGTAGCCCACCGGTGCCGAGACACCAACTCCCACGATCACGGCAAATCGGGACCACGGGCAACTGCATACGCGCTTCAACCGCACCAACCAACTATGCCCGAAACCAAACCGATGTGTTCGTATATCAAGCTCTTTGTAGTCCAAATCGACATCTCACTCTCGATGAACTAAAATCGACGCCTCGCCCTGCGGTTACACGTGGTTCGGAGCCCCAGTCGAGTTGGTACGAGTCACCCGCACTGACGCCTAAACAAAAGTACACACCACATGGTGGCCAGTGGCCGACCGTTTTCCGCTAAATTTAAAGAAAACACAAAAAAATAAAAAAAAAGCTGAAATTGGCGTTTTGGAGCAGGCTGGCGCAGAGAAGTGAATTGGCGCAGGTTGGCGCAATTGGCGCAGCGCTTCCACCCTGCAAATGTAAACTAACAGTCACGATGGTGATGGGGCTAGCCATCTTATACCGACTATTGCGTTTTTCTTCCGAGTATCGGTTTTTGATTTCGATTGTAAAGCGCATGTAGTTTCGGGCACCGACTTTGGCGGAAAAAACTGTGCGTTAGAATCGTGCAAACACAGTATGTGCACATCGCGCGCGATTTGCTTCCTTTCTGAAGCCACGAACACGCACGTGCTGGGCTGTGGATTTGTAAACATTGGAATGGCGTATAGTTGCGGCAAAGGCGAGCAAACTTGCCTCGTTCATCCTAAGCAAAGCCTCCCGCTCCTTGTCCGAGTTGTCGCTCTTTTGGCACGAGTCTCAGCAGCAGCATCTCCAGCGATGCCTTCTCAGCGAGGGTCTGCTGAAGCAGGTCGGGGGAAGCGTTGTTCAGCTGCAAAGCAATTTTCACGGGATCACAAGCAAGAACGGTCCACGCAGTCAAGTTTCCACGAAGGAAGGAACGGTTAGCTGGGCAAGTTGGTTTGTCGCAGACTACAGACGTCAAATGGGTTAGGATGTAGGAGGAGATGCAACGAAACGCTTGTGTTGTGTCTTCTTTGTTCTTGTTTCTAGCAACTGTCTTATAACATAACTATTGCACTTTTTTTTTTTTTGAGAAGGGATGTTTATTTTGTAATAAAGCATTTCGAGAACTTTAAAAAAAAAGAAAGCCGTTTACAACTCCCTGTAACGCCGAATTAGAGTGCAGCTCTTGAGGAGGAGGAGGGGAAGGCACAAGGCGGGGGTCACATGACCTGGGGGGGGGTCACATGACCTCGGGGACCAGGTGACCTGGGGGCCATGTGACCTCGGGGGGGGGGGGTTCACATGACGCGGGGGTCACATGACCTGGGAGGTCACACGACCTGGGGGTCACATGACCTTGGGGGGTCACATGACCGGGGGGCCACATGACCTCAAGGGGTCACATGACCTGGGGGCCACGCAGGGATTTCCCCAGACCCCCCTAGGGGGGTGTACACCCTCCTAGTTTTCCTTAACACCCCCCTTAAATGTAAAAAAAAAAAACTTCTTTTTAGTTTAAGTAGAAAACATTTCCTCTCAGGTGATATATAGAGAAAGGAAACATACATTACGGGTATGAGCATTTGGTTAATAGACGTCTGTAATTTAGCTAGTGGACTAAAAAAGAAACAGTTTTATATTTTATCTAGCCTCGCCTCGCATCGCCTCCCCCCCGAGCCATTGGGACACCCCCCTTGATTAGAATCCTGGGGAAACCCCTGGGGCCACGTGACCTGGGGCGATGCCGACGCTGACGCCGCTCAAGCCGGAAACAAGCGCCCAAGAGCTGCGCTCTAAAAAAAAATGACCGCATCTCCACGAGGTGAATGTTGATTGGGGCGAAGCGGCGTCTGCTCTGTTTTCATTCATGTCAGAAAGAGAATGTGGTATGGAACGTGGTTATATACGCATTTGAGCATTCGACCGTAGCGCCCTATCGTCTATAAACGTTGAGCCAATGCATGCAAAATTTAAAGCGATTATATACGCATTTGACCGCAGCGCCCTCTCCTGTATAGACGTTGAGCGGCTACATGCAACGTTTCATCCATGACATCCCCAGCTCTTGAGTTACAGTCAAACCCACTTATAACGAACGCGATAGTTCCATGAAAAGTGGTCGTTTTATCAGTAGTTCGTTATATCTGGACTTACCTTTAAAACATTATTAATAAGAACGATGAAGCTGGTATATGTAGTTTCACTCTGCCAGCTCTTTATTTAAAGTAACTGTTTGCAAGATTCTAACGCGCCCCTAATTCTAACGCGCAGGCAGATTTAGCTTTTAGAAAATCAAAAAGTAAACTACTGCCGATTCTACCACACAAGTAAAACAATGAAGATTGACCACATACCTCATCTAACAGATTTTATGAAACGCACGCCACCACAAAAATAAATGCCGTGCACTAGTCGGACGATGGTCCTTCGCTGTCCACAGAGGTAATTAATACCTGCTTAGGTCTAAAGCGTTTTAAGTGCCGCGCTTCCTGCGCATGTACGAGTCCGCGGCCGTCGCCTCTGGCAGGGCCGTCTTTCAAACAACACTTTGCGAGCTCGTCGGGTTGCTGGGATTGCGAGGCTACGAAGTGCTGCACCGCTGTTATCTTTTTCCGCCAGCGTGATGCCCTTTCGTTTAAATAAAGCCTCATAGTGTTTCTTCTTTTTTTCCCCTTTAAACCGACAGACACGAGTCCGTAGACGGTTCACTTTAACGCGAGAGAATGTGCATGATAGCGATACCAAAATGGCGAAAGTAAACTAACGGTCACGATGGTGATGGGGCTAGCCACCTTACACCGAGCATTGAGTTTTTCTTGGGTTGAATACAAAGTTTGCAAACATAGAACGAACGAACACAGCACGGCGTGGTTGACTTCCTCCTTTGCCTTTCTGTTTCCCGCGCACGCACAATCGGCAGACTAAGCGACCCGGGTCAGCGTTTTTAGTTTTGTAGTTTTGTTTCCTCCCTGCTGCGCGGCCGTGGAAATGACCTTGAGCGTCTCCCGAGCGCCGCGCCCAAAATGTAGCCTTTACTTCTTTTTTTCGCACGCAATTTTTTTTTTTCAAAATGTAGTTATTTTTCTTTTTTTTTTTTTTCGGCGCGAGTTTTTTTGTTTTTTTTTTCCAAAAGCGGATTCGGTGTTTGTTGTAACCAGAGTGTCGAACCGGAACCGAACCGAACCGAAAACCGGAACAGAACCGTTATTTTTAGCCGAACCGGAACTGAACCGAACCGAAATCTTCGCCGCCATCTTGGAACTGAACCGGAACTGAACCGGAAAAAAATATAACGGTAACCGGTTCAAAACGGTTCACGGAAAATTTTTTTATTACAAAATGAGTGTTTGAGAAGTAAAAATTGGCAGCTGCATTTCTATGTAGTGATCAAATTGTCATAAACCGAATTGCAATGTATAAGAAATTGTGGGTTTTCCTGGCGCTTTTGTATTGGCACTACGATTAATCGTGTGTCACGTGGTCACGTGACGTCATGGATTCAAGGCATGCTGTCAAATAATGTCACGTCACGTGGCCCCGCGGCGTAGTCGCATTACTCACCGCGTCGAAGTCGAGTTAAATTCAGAACGTCAATTTCCCCTCTCTTCTCCAACGCTTCGTCTGCTTCTTCCTCCCCGGCCTTCTTCTCCCTCGCCCTACCTTCTTGAGTTGCAACGGGATATAGATGTCTTAGCGTTGTTGACACCATGACGTCACATGCCATCACTAAAGCCCATTTATACAGAAAAGTAGCGACATCCTTTGAAGAACAACGCCTGCTATCTTGGGTCAAACCAGGCGGCGCTACCGTCGACGCGAGGGTGTAAAAAAGCGAAACATAAAGATAAAAGGTGTGCGCGTCAGAGGAGGGGGGAGAAGGAATGCCTACGCTTTCGGAGTGCAGTGCATACTATGAACTCATGTGGCCAATCAAATAACGCCGACTGTTGAACGTCACGGCTTTCATCGTCTTTCTTTGAGCACATCCTTCGAGGCTGGTAGACCGTGACAGTGCGCTTTTAGCCTGTGTGTATGTATTTGCGTGTCTTTAAGCCTTTGACTGCGCTCTGACTCAAGTATAGGATGGCCGTGTGCTATCTTGGGCCAAACCAGGCGGCGCTACAGTCGACGTGCGGGTGTAAAAAAGCAAAACATGACGATAAAAGGTGTTTGCGTCAGAGGAGGAGAGAGAAGATGTCGCTACCTTTTTTATTCAGGGGCATTAGCCATCACGACTTTTCACCACGAGTCTTGCGACACCGTGACGTACTCGGTTGTCATGAGCCTGAGCCGAGTGCTCGGGTTCTTGGCAATCAGCATCGCCAAACATTCGTGTTGGCTCGTGTTCAATCAAAGATGAGAATAGCCGAACTCTAATAAATCCTAAATCTCAACCCATGCTTTATCCTTTGCAAACCCCAGCGCATGACTATGATGAACACTGGCGGCATACGATTAGCGTCAGATCACATTGCCGCCTGTTCTAATAGCGAGTTGAGGAGGGGAAAGCTGTTTCTTTCCTTTATTTTTTTCTGCGCCTGCCATTGAGCAGAGAGGAAAACTAATGGGTGTTTTTGCAAGCTATCAACGTCAGGGATTACCTCTTAGCGGTATTTACTGAAAGTGCGAAAATCGTTGCATGAACTATTTTACATGTACACATCATTGAGGCACTCAAACATGTTTTCGTTGTTGCTGAACTGTCTCATGAAAGTAGTCCTCGAGAACAGGGGTGGAAGCGGGCTAGAGCCTTTTGTAGCAGGGCTGGGAGCAGCAAAAGTCCCACTTTGGAGCAGTTTTGGAGCAGTAAAAGGCTCGCTTTAGAGCAGCTCGGGAGCAGCAAAAGTAAGTTTTGTAGCCGTAGAAGTAGGTTTTGGAGCAGGTCACGGAGGTCAAACAGGTGTCTAAAAGTGATTTGTTGTTGCTAAATGTGAAAATGTAGCAAAAATATATGCATGCACATCCCAGAATAATTTTCAAGCAACATACATACATACCTTTCTATTTCTATTGCATTGAAATATGGAATATTGGCAATTTATGCAAAGGAAAGGCTTTGGGAACCATTCCGCCAGCAGGCAGAGTCATGATAGACTTTATATGGGAGGCCCCGACAATAAAAGCACAACTTGAGCCACGCCAGTACAAAACCGTCTATTTAATAGACCAATTGTAAACATGTATCCAGAAAACTAAACCACTGCAAGGTGTCAGATAAAGTACCTTCGCTGACTACAGTTTTTGTTTAATAAAGAATACACATGTTCAATCACTGCTTAAAAAGCCCTATATCAAGTTTAGTAACAAAATACAAGGCTACTGACATTTGACAAAAATTCAGATGCAAAATAAAATGTGTATTTTATATCTTTAGAATACCACAGTCATTCGTACATATGCAGCTTTAAGCATCGACTAGAAGAGCAACGCAACCTTATGTACTCCATAAAATGTTGTGCATTGCGTGTCTCCATAAAAAAAATTAAGGTACCACAACATGTTTCAAAATAAAGCAGTCCTTGCTGACCTGTTTTCATTAAATACAAATGTTCTTAATCCCTGTTCATAGAATACAGCAATCCCTACACCCAAGTCAACATACAAAGCTATATCTATATTACTTTAGATGGAAAAATATATTGTCTTAAAAATATCACAGCCACTAATAGAACGCGTGTGCCTGTGCTCGCGATTCTTCACGACTAAGCGTCCAAATATGGTACGCTACCAAATAACAGGTAAAACTAGTAAAGACCATTTATTTTTACTCATGTTGACGCATGTGCATGTGCTCGCAAAGAAAAACAAACGAAACTAACATAGCGCGTGTTTCTTAACTGCGTTCGCAAAGAAAAACAAACGTAACTAACATAGTACGTGTTTCTTAACGGCTAAGCGCCAAAATATGGTACGCTACCAAATAACAGGTAAAGCTAGTAAAGACCAATTACTTCTGCTCATGTTGATGGCCGAGGTAGCCCACCGGTGCCGAGACACCAACTCCCACGATCACGGCAAATCGGGACCACGGGCAACTGCATACGCGCTTCAACCGCGCCAACCAACTATGCCCGAAACCAAAGCGATGTGTTCGTATATCAAGCTCTTTGTAGTCAAAATCGACATCTCACTCTCGATGAACTAAAATCGACGCCTCGCCCTGCGGTTACACGTGGTTCGGAGCCCCAGTCGAGTTGGTACGAGTCACCCGCACTGACGCCTAAACAAAAGTACACACCACATGGTGGCCAGTGGCCGACCGTTTTCCGCTAAATTTAGAAAAAACACTAAAAAAAAAAAAGCTGAAATTGGCGTTTTGGAGCAGGCTGGCGCAGGGAAGTGAATTGGCGCAGGGTGGCGCAATTGGCGCAGCTTCCACCCCTGCGAGAATAGAAGGATTGAAAAGACTGAATATAGCTTATTAATCTGACGATAAATAGAACTACAGGTGTGTACGGCAGGGATACCTGAAAAGAAAGATTCTAGTGGCCTTTGAGGGACAGCCGAAAGTCGGCAGCCGCTCAAATTCTCGCAGTTTTGTTTAAACTTCACAGTTTTTGAATGCAAAATAAAAGAAATGGAGAATTACTGTTAACACATGACAGAAATATAATTGTCTAATTGGCCCCCCCCAAACAAAGGAGGGAGTCCCTCAGAAACAAAAAAGTATTCTCTGGAGGAGCATCGTCAAATGAAAAAGGAGGGGGGGGGGGGGGGGGGGCGTTAAAAGCCTACTGTGTTGTAAAGGTTCCTCTGCTCCGCATCTTCGGCACAGAGCAGAGAGCGTGATCCTGCAAAACTGCTTGGTTTGCGAAATCACTCATGCCAGAAAGCGCGTTTTCGGGGTGCCAGACGCTCGCGCCGTTCCTCACGACACTGCACCGAGCAAGAATAATTTTTGTTTCTGAATCCATGGGTTGCACTGAGCGCGAACCTTCTGCAGTGTGCATTTTGCACCTCGGGTTTGATTTTCTCAGCAAAAAGAAATCTCTGACCACTCACATATAGTGCGATGATGTCACGTGCAAACCATGTTAAACAGTTCAGTTTTCTGTTGAAATGTGATGTCCAAATTGTAAAGTTGTGCAGTTTATATAGCAGTCTCGCGATGATATGCTGCAGCCTCATAAAATGTTAGAGCGCGCATGACTGATAAAACACGGAGTTGTAAAATCAGGCCACAAAACAAGTGCCCGTAAAACAAAATATAACTTTAGCCTCCCAAGACAGTATTCTGCGAAGTTTCGAGCTCGTGCAATCTGATGTCTTAATGTGATTTAAATTAGAAATATATTGTCTGTTCTTTGCGATATTTATGTGTAATTAGGAACATCATTACACGCATCTCTACTAGAGAAATACGCACCATAACCAACCAAGTCCTCAACAGTAAAGAGTCCTACGTTTCAAAACCGATTTGTTTGTTTTTTTGTTTTTATTTTATCAAGTGGGACTATTTGCACGTGGAGAGCAGCAGCTTCTTTTCTATCTACGGTGTGTCGTTTGCTTCACACACTTTTTCTTCTTCAAGTGCCCTAGTCCGTTGACACACGCCGACGGTTAAGTGGCTGTCGATATATTGAGCCCGACCTATTGAAACATCGGGCCACTAAATGTTTAAGACTTGGTTTGTGAAGGTCTGCATTTCTCAACTTTTTGACCCAACCAGACGGAGTTCCGTTAAACGTGTTTACGTTTAAAACATGCAACCCTATATAGTTCTTTTTTGCAGTAAGGCGTCGTGGATGGCATTATTTAGAAGAATATAATTTATTATCTCTCTGTCTCTGCACATTTCGTGCATTTGCCTTCAGATCTATAACGTGAGCACACAGTTATTTTTGGCATACCCCGCGACCTGGTGTTTCACACTGCCAAACAGCGAACAAATAAGCACGTTCCGCAGACTCAACAGATGCCGTATTTTCGAGTTTCGTCCTCCCGTGTCGGTCTGAAGCGGTTATGTGAACTTCATTCAGTCAAATTTATTGATGACAATAACAAATATTTTCTTACTACCTGAACACTTGACAACATAAATAAAGGGCCTATCACCATAAAAATATACATCATAAGTTAATGCACCAACAAATTATCTGAAATATGCTCTGCAAATCTTTTCCGGCATTTTTATCCTCGAGAGGCAGGTGTATAAGTGACTTGGGAGAAACTTATGCCTTTTTTTTCTTTTTGAAGCTAATTTAAATATCTTGTGTTCCTGACGCATATTCAACTTCTCAAACATACAGAAATCTGTTGCTTCTTTTATTTGATGAAGAACAATTTTATGTGTCTGAGGGCTGGATGAAAACAAAGTACATACACAGTGGCGCGTGGCAGAACTATGACGACTGCGCACGCAGACCGTCAGAAAGTGACCAATTAAGTAGCTTTAATGTCAAGTAGACTATTAAATACCACTTTGTTGTATTTAACAACAAATCACCGATTAACAAGGGTGATGCTTATTAAAAAATTTAATTGACCGGCATCTTGTCAAGAACAAACTTCAAACGCCAAGCTATGTCGAAATGGTGCAATTCAATGCTCTCTATTTTAGGTCATATCCGCACTGAATACGAAGGTCACTCTTTTCTGCATTCCTATTCACCTGCATCACGGCGCTGAGTGTAAGCAATATTGGTCAGGAAAGCAAGCGTTGTGCTTGCCGCTCAGAGTTTCTTATAAAAGGTAGACTGAAAGGGTTTGTCCTGAAACTCTCCTGACGTTTTGAAAATATTATTGCTTTAAGCTCGGTTGCATCGTCATCATTTATATTGTGAAACGTATTTTATAATCTAGATTTCAGAATATATATGGCGAGAATGTGCTCATTTCATAATTGTATGCACTAACTAATTTCTAAGTACAAGAGCACAGTAGGACTCGACTTTTAATATTGCAACGCAAAGGTTTACTAATCACGCGCATTTTAGACGACCCACCAGACTGATAACCTTTAGATTCAGGTAAAATAATTGCGACTGAGGTAAAAAGAAATAGATGTTGAGTAATATATGTTAATCTAGCTTTTCATTTACTGTTTTATCGAAATTAAACAACTCAATTCATTTTTGGTACCTGATAAAAGGGGGGATTCAACAAATGATAAAAAGCTATATAGTTACTCGTTTCACTCTAGAAAAAGTGCCTATTGCCAAAGGAACGCGGAAAATATATTCTCAGTTTAGCGGTTCAAACCGGTTCGAACCGGTTCAAACCGGTTCGAACCGTTATTTTTCGCTCCCCGGAACTGAACCGGAGCTGAACCGAAATCCGTGAACCCGAACCGGAACCGAACCGATAAACATTTCGGTTCGACACTCTGGTTGTAACAGTATGATGCTTTGAAAAACGGTCGTTTTATCTGGACCAATTTTAATGGGTAGGGCCTTGAACTCGTATATTTTCTGAAAGCTGGTCGTTATAACCGATAGGTCGTTATATGTGGGATCGTTATAAGTGGGTTTGACTGTACTACCACATGTCAGAGCCCCTACTCGTCCCGCAGTCGTGGCCGGAGTGGTTAAGGCAATGGACTAGAAATCCATTGGGGTCTCCCCGCACAAATTCGAATCCTGTCGACTGCGCAAACATTTTTTCTTTTTATGTGAGCACGGACGCCGGCCAAACGGACCGACAAAGCTAGACCCTAAGGAGCTTCGCCCCTAAAAAAAAAAAAAAAGATTCATAGGAAGTTTAGTGTTGCCTTTAAGTGTCCATGAGGTGGCCAATGAGAGATGTCTAAACAAAAAGGAGTCATTTAGTTTGAGGGATCTGTGGGGCACCCAAATATCTTCTAACCACCCTTTCTGGTGAAGATTTGGGTGCCCTGGAAGAGAAGGACTCTTCTAACTTTGGCACAGTCTGATGTGCGACGGAATCGCACATTGATGAAAGCCTCCAAGATAAACTGCCCATTCCTATCATACGGATGTGCATTTGGTGTAGAGCTTTGAGCCTGCCTAATGAACTTTTCTTTTTAGAGCGCAGCTCTTAGGCGTCCGTTTCCAGCTTGAGCAACGTCGGCGTCGCCGTCGGCGTAACTGCAAGCTCACGTGACCCCAAGGTCATGTGACCCCCAGGTCATGTGGCCCCCCAGGTCATGTGACCCCCTCGAGGTCATGTGACCCCCGGCCATGTGACTCCCTCCGAGGTCATGTGACCCCCCAGATCATGTGACCGCCCCGAGGTCACGTGAACCCCTCCCTCCGCGCCTTTCCCCTCCTCAAGAGCTGCGCTCTAATTCGGCATTACAGGGAGTTGTAAACGGCTTTCATTTTTTCGATGAGACCCGCTTTGTTAGAAGGACTTCCTGCTAACAAAGGTAGATGCTGAGTAGGTGCAGCATTGGCCACCCCACACCAAAAACATACGTAATCCATCTCCAGGTGCTTCTAAAAATGACTGAACGAACAAGCAGCACCCATGTCGACCGTAGAACCCGTTGCTTCTTTAGAATATGCAATCTGTTTAACAGATTGCATATTCTAACATATTCACCTCCCATCCTGTCTTGTTTAGCAGACAGGATGGGGAGGTGAGGACGAGTTGCACGGCACCCAGGCCAAAAGGCAGGTTCGCAACACGATCCACACAAAGTACAGCTGAATTTGGTGGGATTACTGCAAGACTGCCAGCACTGAGTAGGGTTCCTGTCCAAAATTTATGATCACTTATGTGAAAAAAATAAGAAATCTGAAAAACCCAGGCACTGACTCAATTCAAGAAGTCTGATCAACAACCACTGCTACAGTTAACAGGACTTACAAACCCCAGAACCACTTTGCTGTAAAGGTCTTTTAAGTCACGACATAAAAACTGATCAATACAAGACCCACCTTCGTCTGCAGCTCGGTAATTGTCTCCTCCAGCTGCTGAATGGTGCTGGTGCTGACAGTTTGGTGATCTTGCTGTGACTGCAATGCACTGTTTAGCTGTCCCTGCAGCCTCTGAATCATCTCCTTCAGTTGCTGGATTTCCTGGTCCTTGCTCGCCTGCATGGCTTCGAGCGCTTTCCTGCCAAAGTCACATCCAGCAAATGCGCAACCCCCGGTAGGTGAAAGAAAGATCTTGTTTAGCTAGCATTTTCTATTTTGACTACAATGAATGTCTATCGTCCTAACTAAGAAATTCTGAGGCCTTACTTGCTTTCCAGGTAGATGGCATCCTTCTCCTGCTGAATCTGCAGAAAGCTAAAAAAAGAGACCAAAATATTGAAAAACTGGCAATACTGTAACATATTTTCGGGGGTACAAGACTTGGTTACATGAAAATGGACTTTGGATGATTGAACCAGAAAAACTAACCTCAACTTCTGCTGTGGTATGCCTCAAAGGGTGGCGAATATGTTAACAAAGGCAAAAACATGGACAATACAGGAATACAGGTAACAGCAACGAAGCAGCATAAGTCGCTCAATCTAGATACTTCTCTTGTCGTCATCAATTGTGTGCTGCTCTCATTCCTTCAAAGGACCATACAATCATTCTTATGTTGCTTCCGAATTCTCATTGATCTTTGAGTTACCACAAATGTAGGGACACACATATCCTAAAAACGATAAAATAAACTAATGATGGCCGGATCTCTTCCATGTGCATGAAGCATCATCACGCTTGAGTCCCACCAGCGGTATACCGTAAAATCCCGCAAGGGCGCCCTACCCTGTGAGATCGCTTATCCCGTTTTTCTGGCTAAATATCTAAAACATAAAAATTTCCAAATATCGCCCACCCCCTATTCTTGTCGGACATCACGCGATGTACGACGAGGATCGCATCAACTGCGCGATCTGCAGTACCGATACGTCTGAAGAGACCGTTTCTAGCAGGTTCACGCGTTTTTGTCCGTGATGTGCACGTGCGATATTGGTTCATGTGACGCGCAAGTCGATCCCGCGTGTTTATTGCATTGTAAAATGAGAGTCTGCAGTGCCCGCGATTTGCAGTATTTGTTCCCATGGCATGCGCGTTCGTAGTGGGTTCCCGCATTTTTTTGTCCGCGATCTGCGCACGCGATATCGGTCCCCGTGGCATACGAGTTGTCCCGAATGTTTGTTGCACCGTGAAATGCAAATCTGCTGCATCCGCGATTTGCAGCATCGGTTCCCATAAAAAGTGAGTTCGCGGCAGGTTCTCACGTGACCTTCGCACCGTGTACTGTGTTTGCACGATTCTAACGAGCACATTTTTTTCGCCAAAATCGGTGGCCAAAATTATGTGCGCGCTACAATCGAAACCAGAAACCGAAACTCGAGAAAAATGCAATACTTGGTATAAGGCAGCTAGCCCCATCGCCATCGTAACCGTTTGTTTACATACGCCATTTTGGTATCCGTATTGTATTGAGCGAGTTCTTTCGGGTCTACGGGCTCATGTCTGCCGTTTTGAGATGGAGGAAGAAATTCACTGGGAGGCTTTATTTAAAGGGGGACTCAAGCGGTTTTTGGGGAAGCTACTTTTTGGTGCGATGGCGTTAAGGAAGTGTCAGTGAATGAGTATCTTCAGTTTTAGAAGGCAGAACCGCCTATTAATCACGCAGGAATAAAATACGTGCGGACTCTTTTCTGTACTTGCGAGGACCAATGAAATTATCGTATGTTTGAAAATTTTGGCGGCCTTTCTTTCCCCGCTGCGTTGGAAACAACCGCAGCGGCAGACCAATCACAGGTCGAGGAGAACTGGTGGCGCGCGTTGCATGCCGGTCGTGCCGGTCGCGGGCCGGCTTCTTCTCTGCGAACATGGCGTCGGTGGTGATCGTTGGCGTGGTCGGCGTGGTGGAAGCTCATCGTTCCGCGTAAAAGCGCTATCTTTGACTGTGAATTTTCGTCGTGTGTCGCTATGATAACCCAGCACGTACTAGAAGGGAAGATCCACCTACTCGTGCGGCGATGTCGTGGCGGCACTCTCAAGACAGCAGGAACGCCCGTGCCGTCGTGTTTGTTTACTTCGACTACAGTGGTGCTTTCTAAGCATTTGTGTCCTCGAACATCGCCCGGATTTCTTATTTGGCGCATTTCATGCGTGTGCTCAAGTTCAAGGTATTACTGGCCCGTACAGTATAAAGGATGCGAATTTTCACGCGTTTTCATCACCGGAGAAAAGTGATTAGTGTTAGCAATCCTGAACGCTCGCAACGTCTATCTGATCACAAAATCATATTTCTACGTTGCTATATCGCTGCTAAGATTACATTGTCTTTTATAATCGTAGAAAAGGCGTGTGGCGATATTTGTACTATTGTAATGTCGTGTATTAGAGTCGTGATCGTCCAAGACGGCGTACTGCATCTTTTTATTTTCTTTTTTTCATCCACTGTAGCCTGCAAGCCTATCAAGAAAAAATAATAATAAAGCTTTTGGCTATAGAAAACTGTCTGTCTATATTCTGTTACGGCATTGAGTAGCAGTGCGTCCCCTTTTTAGAGGGGCCGCTGAAACAGCTGACGGCGGCGTATAGAAGCGGTCGCCGTGCTGACGACCCGCTGCGCTTGTTGTAGTGGTTGCAGGTGTGTGCACGCGCGGCGCTGAGCGGTCGTTCCGGTCGCAACGGACGCAGTCGTAAATACGCGCTCGTTGCACATCTCTGAACCAGCCTTCCCTCCGTCCTCCCGAGGCGAAAGTCAACGTGGCGACATCGCTTGACATCACGTACCAGAGGTAATGCTGCGATGTCAAACGTTGGTTTGGTTAGGACTTGCCCAAACCGCAAATCGAAGAACGCCCGAAAAGGTTTGCGTTTCGTCGTCCTCGGAACCCGAACATGACTCCGAAGCGCTGCTATCGTCCACATCGCACGTCGGAGTGCCGTCATAGGAAATCATCCCCAGGTCGGCTGTCCGCCGAAGAATTTAAACCTCTAACGGCGTCAGGTCCTCGAGCGTAGAGAACTCCGCCATGATCGAAGCTCGAATGACAAAGAGGTTCGGCCGATGCGGCTACCTCGGGATCACTGCGCGACGGAACGTCGTCCAACGCCATTGGCCCGAGATCCTTTTGATAAGCGTGCGAGGACCAATGAGAGTGGTTTCGTTTTCGGATGGATCCGAGGTTTGGCGGCCTTCAATTACATTTTTATTAAAGAAATAATCACCGTATGACTATTCGCGACTCCAGCGAAATCGACGCCGCGTAGCGGCGAAGCCGGAAGCTCAGAGAGGAGGTCGTTTCGACTCTGTCGTCTGCTATCGCTGCTTGGTTCTCGCATAGGCAGTATAGAAACAAACATCGTTCCCAGTAATTATTTTTATGCTTCCGCCGTGTCATTCCTACGCACTGACTAGAAGAAGGTTTCTACCTTCGAAAAATCGCTTTGCTTTCATATGTGACACCGATTTTACGCTGCAGTGCAAGACATTTATGGTGGTCCGCGTGTTGAACGACGAAAACGACCTCCTCTCGTCCGCCATTTTGCCTGACCAGCGCCCCTCTATAGTTCGCTGGAGTCGCGAATACTTTTGGTTTTTAGGGATACTTAGGGCGTCTAAATTCAGCTGTCATCATCCAAACCCGAACTCAAAAACCACTTGAGTGTCCCTTTAAGCGAAAGGCCGTCACGCAGGTGAGAAAGATAACAGCGGAGCAGCACTGCGTGGCCTCGCAGTCCCAGCGACCCAACGAGCTCGCAAAGTTCTGCTTAGAAGACGACCCTCCCAAAGGCGACAGTCGCGCACTTGTACATGAGCAAGAAGCGCGGCGCTTAAGAACGGGGGCACTAGGGTCTTGAAACATTTTTCTTTATTTCTGGTCAGAATGCCACCAAATTTTGCATGCAAGTGTGTTTTCCTATACAGACTCCAAATATGCACTCAGATTAGAGCTACTGTTTATAGAAAACAAGTTTTACTGGATAATATAAAACTTATTATGCAATATCTTACGCAACATTAATCAACTTTCTCAACTCATTCTGCTACTTTTAATGACATGAAGTGATAGCCAAAGAGCTGCTGAAGCGCATGACATTCTCGGTTTTTTTCTAAAATGACATTATCTTATTGAGATATGTCAACAAAATGTTACAAAATTTTGAACCGAAATAATGTAATCTAATTAGCCAATTATAATTTATGCCTGAGGCTTATCAAAAAAAGAAGAATGTCAGCCTGCAGCTAAGCCACATGCGAATAAGAGGGTATAAAAGTTTTGATGATCGGACAAGAAGAACTTGGCAAAAAGTTGCGGAAGCCTTCGGAAGGTGGTAAAAAACGAAGCTGAGAAAATCGCGTTTGAAGTTTGACAGTTGATGATATAAACACTATCACTAATACTGCAACAATATTTCCCTCACATGTGCATCTGTTCTTTCTGCTTTCATATCTGTAAGTCATTTTTAGGTATGTCTTTTGAAACTGAAGATATTGCAAGACGACAACTCCAGGTTCCATAATCCACTAATTTTTTTAATTTTCTTTTCTTGATAGAGCATTTGAATATTGAAATAAGAGCCTGTAGCAATAGTATGAAAGTAACCTTGATAAGCTTGGAGACAATGGGAGCTGACGTGCGCTCAGTGAGGATATAATTCCATAAACAAAAATGGTTGGCTCTAAGAAGAGCCGTTTTCTGCTCAACGCCGAGCGTTGTCTAGGTTCAAAGCTGTCCCGGGCTGTAGTCGTCAAACTTCTCCAACCTGTGCCGTTTGGAGAGCTTCTTCCTTGTGGCTTGGCTGTCCGAGAACACCTTGTTTGACTTCAGGAGCCGTTGCTGGTCTTTCTCCAGGCTTCGTCGAGTGAGGCAGTTGCCAGAAGCGTAGCCCAGCCCAGAAGCTACACTCTTGTTGGTCTCCCTCCTGCCTTGGTTGAAGACTGCTACAGCTTCGGCAACAGCTCTGGTCACGCTGAGCAGTGATGCGTGGCTGTTCTTGGACGTCTGTGCCCAGATGACAGAGTGTAGACACTCACTCGCATTCTGAGTTTTCCCGTCGGAACACCGTTCCAGCAAGTTCTCGTCACTTAGCCGAGCAAACACTGGTTCTAGTGCTGCTCGAACCGCATCAGGCAGCGGAGCCTTGTGTGCTGGTGGCACTTCATTGTTTGCTTGGGCACGATTGTACTTGCACCAGGAACTTGCTCCACTGGGGCAGAGGCTGTGGTCAGGGGCACCATCCGTCGAGCACATGTGCCGGAGGGTCGCTTGCACAGTCTTCTTCATCTCAGGCACATCGTGGCTGTGGCTTCGGAGGGCATGCCCATAGTATTGTGTTATCTTCTTGATTTTGTCTTGGGTGAGCTTGCCTCTTCCACCAAGTGCCTCACCCTGTGCTTTTCTCTTTTCAACCACGTTGCGCAGAGCAGCATCCATTCGTTTGTGCACGTGGTTGAGGCAGTCCTTCTTTTCTATGGGCACAAAACCATACACCTTCTCTTCAGTGAGTGCATGAAAGGTGCGGCTGTCTCCGTCGGAGAGCACGGTCGTGTAGCGCAGCCCATGTCTTGAAAGCGAGCGCCTGAACATCACAAGTGCTGCCTCCACCTCCATGCGTCCGGCACTGCAGTCAACATTCTTTTGGCACTCGTGCTCTGCAAGCCACTCGGCGTAGCCCTCCTCAGAAGCCTTGGGTCCGATGGAACAGCCGAGGCAAAAGTTAGAAAGGACGACGTGGTCGATCACCAGGCCCGTGTACATTTCAATAATGCACCCCACTCCAATGTGGGAAGATCGCCCCCGGGTCATCCATGTGCCGTCGAAGATGACGTCAATGTTGTTGACAGGTTGCAGAAGGTCGCTGTAGAGCTCCTTGATGACCTGAACACTTGCAGCTTCAGATGCTGCCGCAATGGACTCGCACACACGAACCACCTTGCGCAGGTGCCCCTGGAACGTCTTGTGGTGGAGGCCCCTGTGCGACAGGTTCATACAGGCACAGAAATCCGAAAGTGCAGTCACACCTTTCCCAATGGATTGGATGCCCTTCAGGGCCCTCAGGTTCACTTCAAAGGCGTGATGTTCGCTGCTCCTTCGACCCTCGGCGACGAAAAACGGGCCTCGCGGAGGTCGCACCCGGTGCACGAGAGTTCTAGCTTCACAGCCAGCCCATACTGCCTAGCTGACTTCGTCAACTTCACAGGCATGCCGCACTCCCCGCACGTGGTCTTAGCGAACAGACCTTCCAAAACTGCCATGTCGACCACAACAAAGTCGGTGCCCGCACCTCCGTCGACATCCGCGAAGTTCACGTCTAGAAGATCGAACTTCCGTTGAGTTGCCGACTTGTTCTCGATGTCACGCTTGACATCGCTGGCGCGTTCCGAACGCTGCGCATTCTCCTCGGGCGTGTAGAACCTCGTGTCGATTCGATGGGACGTACTCGCCGCGGGGCTGGGTTGAGCACAAACTTGATCAGGCGATCGGGCAGCTGATGCGGAGGGTGATCGCGGACGATCTACTTGGATGGCCGAACATTCCGCCGCCGCCGCATCTTGGGATAACTTGGGCGTTCTCTTCGGTGGACGGCGTCGCTGCTTTCCGAACGCACGACGCGTACTAGACTTCAATCGCTTATCCCTGGCCATCACTTCTTTCGTAAATGCAACGAAAGGTGAGGTAAACAACCAAGAAAATCAGCAATAGCGAGAAGAGAAACGAAGAGAACTTGCTTGTCGTCGAAGCGAACAAAGCAAACGAAACGAGAAGCAGACGACGCTGATCGCCAACGCCGTGGAGGGGATCGCGCGAGAGCGAGGAGGAAGGAGAAATCAGAGAGGAGGCGCGCGCTTTCACCAATAGCGTAAGCGCGCTACGTCACGTGAGCTGTGTAGCCAATCGGCTGCCGACTTTTGTGACTCAGTGAACACACGACAGGTCCGGTTCAAGAAGGTCTCTCTCCTCGAAAAGGAGCGAAAACGTGGCCGGGAAGACAAGCTACAAAATGAAACCAAGATGGCCGCTATCGGAGCGGCGGCGGCTGAGCACCATGCGCCCGAAGTTGAGCCACATTTCGCGTCTCCGCGCTCATTTGGGACTCACTAGCCACTGGTAATTACGTTTTTTTCGTACTTCTAGGTTGAATTAGACCACGAGAATTAGCTGAGACAAGGTCAGATATATAAGGAGTCCTGAAGTACTGTTTTTGAAAAATCAACATTTTCGCCATTTTTTTTTATTTCAAGACCCGCGTCCCCCTTACGAACCATCGTCGGACTCTGACAACGGCGACTAGTACACGGCATTTATTTTTGTGTTGGCTTTCGTTTCATAAAATCTGTTCCATGAGGTATGTGTTGAATCTTCATTATTTTACCTGTGCTGTGGAATCCGCCACTATTTACTTTTTGAATATTTGAAAGCTAAATCTGCCTGCGCATTAGAATCGGAGGTGCGTTAGAATCGTGCAAACACAGTAAAGAGAATCTGCTACGTCCGCAACCCTTGTTACAGGATGTCGTAGCAAATTTCCGCGTGTTCATCGCATCATAAAACGCAAATTTGCCGTGTCCGCAATCCGCGGTATCAGTTCCCGTTTTATGTGGTTTGTAGCGGATAGCAGTGTCTTATCGCTTTTTATCAATTTTTGCTGTCGCATCCCCAAAGGTTGCCCACCCCATGTTTTTCCAAATTAATCTCTTCATTTTAGGTGAACGTCCTTACGGGATTTTACGGTAGCATGAACAGGAGCTCGATTCATGCTCACCGACTTTTTTTAACATCACAAATTATTTGAGGCCAGTGTTATACACGAGTGTTCATTACGAGCCAGGAAGTATGGCACCTCAAACCCTGCACAAGCCACTTACCTCTCTTGCTTACGCTTCAGTTTCTCGGCCAACTTCTCGTTCTCCTCTTCCAGCTGCTCACGTTCATTCTTGTACTGCGTCTGCGGAAAGTGAAAGTACCAGTTTAGTCGAAATGACAGAAAGAGGTTGTAACACAATGGTGATGCATTAAAGACCCCCAAGATCAATTTCAAATGCTCCCTAAATAGGCTAATTTACTCCCCAAGAGATATGCTGCTCAATTGTTTCCAAAAATTTCAAACCAATGTCTTTTTTTTTGTCTTTTTTTAAAAACTAAATACAACGTGTACTTGCAAGAACTACCGAAACATCAACTGAGGACTCGGGGGGAAAGAGGCGAATATCTGTTGCCCTCAGCAAAGAGAACTACGGGCAACAAAAGCATTTCATTTCCGTTTGCTCATGTGTGTTTCCACTTTCTCTTGCGGCATAAAATGAAAAAAGGTCAGTAAAGTTGTTTTGTGGCTTCTGTCGACCATTGCATGGTTCAAAAGCTGGTCGTCATGTAAAAACTCTGGAACTCAATGAGTTTAAGGTTTTATTACCTAGAGGCAGTAAAATCAGATTCTAAAGGCTCACGTCTCTGGAAGAAAGTGGTGTGCGATAGCCCTGCACATCGTGTCAAGTGCAGAAATTTTGCAATAGCTGCTACACTACTAAGTCTGACAAAAACAAACTAGTACTATCATCATATGATATTACCCACGATTAGATTTGAGGAAAACTAGCGGCTTCATTGAGACTCACAAGTAGTCTTGATGCATGGAGTAGCAGAGGCTGTAGCCAAAATTGCTCATAAAATCAATTTTAACATATACTTTTTCTCACGTGTGGCTATACAGATTGGATTGGTTCATCTGGCAGAAGTCCTCTTTACTGTCTCCTTAGGCTCTACAATGTGTTTCTGTGACTTCATAAGCTTGTTGTGCCACCTAGGGTGCCTCAATGTCCTTCTGTTTAGGGTGTTGCCATTCTTTGAAGCATAGGCGCCGACTACGAGAGAACTCGGGGCCCAAACCGACCCTTACGTACACACACTCCCCTTACGAAAGCTCCTCGGGAAATTGAGTACACTCGTCTCCAAGACCTTACACATATTGACAGGTGTCGATATGTGTAAGCATATTAACACCTGTCGATATGCTTACACGTAGGTCAGAGCAACAAGAAAAATGAACTGCAAATACTTCACAAACCTTACTATACGAGACATTTCAAGAAACTTCATTCCAAATAATAAAAAAAGCAATAAAAAAATACAAGCCTGCAAACGGCAGGAGAAATGCGAAAAAAGACATCCTCAACGACGGCGATTGTTGTGGCGCTCTTGCCCAACAAAATGGGCAGAGAAAGGCGAAAAAGGAGCTCAGGCATTTTGAAATTGTGGTATTGGAAGCAAAACGAAAGCAGAAGCAAGACGAAGAGACTGATGAAAACATTAAAGGAAGATCCAGCGGGGGATCCTTAGGGAATGCGTTAGCATGACCCTTGGGAAACGCTAACAGTGACCTCTTCACATTTCTGATTTGTCTTCTGCTTCCTCCATTTCCTGCTGCCCCTTATTGGCTTTGTTACAGGTTAAGTGCTAGCGTTCTCCAAAAGGGGCGCGTGTGTCGTTTCCCAAGGGTCATGTAACGCATTCTCTGTAGATCCACCAGTGGATCTTCCTTTAACTTCTTTAGGCGATGGGCCGAGCCCGCTTTGCCCCAGCCTCTGTCTCACGCAGACCCGCGTCGGCTTGCCGTTTCTTCCGTCCCATTTCGGCCAGCCGAGCTAGGTGTTCCTTCCCCTCCTCTGTCTTGTTCGCCCGCCTTGCCCGCTTAGCAGCAGCATCCGCTACCTGACGCTGCTTTCGCTGTTCACTGGTTTCCTGCGCGCGCATTGGCTTTCGCCCCGTAACATCGCCTCCCTCTCGCCTCTGTCCTTCACTACTCCCCTCAGCTATATGCGGTGCGTTCCCTCCTACTCTTTTATCCACAGACGGACGACAACAAATTTTCCCTGTCGTGTAGGTACTATTGCTAAAGCATTAAAAAAAGTTGTCCACTCACTCGCACAAGTGAAAAAAGCCAGAAAAGCCAAACATAAGACAAAAAAACATCTATATGTTGTCGGCGATGTGTTGTTCTGCGGCGGCAACAGGCAGCTAAGTTCGAAGGCGCCACCAGACGTGACCGAGAAGGCGAAGAAGCTTCAGCGACCGACGACCACGGACTCGGCGCCTGGCTGCCGGGTTACCGAGTGCCAGCCTGGCTCCCTTTCTACTTGGGTGTTGTTTCAACTTTACGAGGGGGTGATGAGGAGGGCAAGAAGGAACGTCTTTTCTTTTCGTTTTTTTGTTAGGGGTAGACAAACCAGCATCAAGCAAGCCTCGTGTTCTTTTTGTTTTGTTTAAACAATCCTTCTCTATGCCTTCAATACTCTCACTGCCTTTGTCCCCTTCAACTTAGACATTCAAGACACGAAGGAGTAAGGCGGCTTGCATGGGAGTACTGTTCCAGCAATATCACAAACAAAATTATAGTAATTGCTACTTTAGTACTATGACGGAGTAATATGCAGAGTAATGTCTGCGATCAAACCCAACAAGATGACAGAACTAAATTAAGCATACTGGTATATTTATTCAGCTGTTCCTGCATCTAGAGCACAACTTCTCATTACCATGTTGCACTGCAAAATGATTTATTTCGAATAATTATTTGCTAGACAAAATCATATTTGTAACTTGGTAATGCCTCTTAACGGGGGTGGGAGGGGGGGGGGAGAGGAACCCGTCGGACCCCAGCCCCCTTTCCAGGAAATTGAAAACTTCCCGCCTATGCTTTGTAAGTATGCGATGTCGACAGCATGCGCTCCCAGGGAAAGTACAAAGAAATAGCCGGAAAAAAAATGTCACCATACCTCCAACTGCGCCAGCTGGCCCTTCAGCATGTTCTTCTCCTCAATCTCAATGTTGAGCTGCAACTTGGCTTCTGCACACAAGGAAACAATGGGGTTACACCACCCCTCCTTCGACAAGTTGAAATCAAGTGCTGACAAACAAAACGTCCGAAAGGAACAACAGGTAAGAGACAAATCAGCCCGGTACACTAAACAAACAAGAACCGAACCAACTTCGGGCTGAACCTACCCATGGACCTTTGGTCAATTATTTCCGAGAGTCCGTCCTCGCCGTCAACCATTAGTGGATGGTCAATAGTGGGCATACCTCCTTCACTGTAAAGAGTGTGCTTCCTCGTTAGGCCATAATGGAAGGAGAGAGCAGTATTGATGCAAGGCAGCAGTACTGATGCAAGGCAGCAGTACCACAAGGCATGCAAGGCATCAGTTCTGCTGCTTTGCGTAATATGAGAATGCAAAGGCTACAAAAATGTTGACTTACACGTTGCCAAGCATTCCTGAAAGATCAAGAAAAGAAAAAGCTTTGAGTTAAGAACAAGGCACCAATGAACAGTGACTGCAGACAAAGAGTAAACAAACAGTACTGCTGTCAACAAATATAAACAAAAACTTTCAGCCTTTCCACCCTGGTGAAGAAGGAAGACCAGCGAAGCTGTACTATGGTCAGACGACCTCAAGGACGACCTCAAGGATGATGCCTAAGGACGGCGTCTAGGACGACCTCGAGGACAATGTCTAGGACGACTTTGAAAATGTTGGAAGCTTTCATTATAAAATCGTCTTGCCAAGCTGAGAACTCAGCTAATCACACGCATACTTAGGGAGAGAACAAAAACGAAGAGACAAGTATACCCGTCCCTATGCATCACATAACCAACCCACTCATTCTGACTTCAGTTAATCGTAACTTTGTTTTGTCACGGCCTAGACGAGACTACCTGACGCAGACCCTCCGCTCAACTCCTACAAGAAAAGCAAAAGAGAATGTTGCCAGCACACTTATGAGGCAGAGATAAAGGAAAAGGTGTCTTAGCTGCCTGCTACAATAGAGTGCGCCTGGAAAAAGTAGCAAAATCCTCTTTTCTAAATCCCAATGGGGACGTTACTTTCGAAGCAAACTGCCATCTTGCCCTCACCACCCAATGAGGTCATTATTTTTAAGCTCAACCTTTCAGACGTAGAGCTTGAATTTCGAAGGAAGTTTGTAAGGTCATCGAGACGTGGAACGTACAGTTCTTTAACAAAGCTACATGCTCATTTTAGGCCGTAGGGAAAACTTTAAATCTTACAGGCCCAAATATATTCTATGTGAACGAAACACTCAATAGGAAGGAACTGTTGAAAACTGACCGGTCAGCGACTTCTGCAGAGCCAAGTTCTCCGCACGGAGCCTCCGCATCTCGTCTTGAAGTTTCGAGTCTCCCTTGTTGGACTCCGGACTTCCCTTGCGGGAGTTGCTTCCCTGCAGCTCTTGCAGTTTCTTCTCCAGAGCCTCGCTGGCCTGGACGGTCTGCGCAATTTTAAATCTCAGATTATTCAAAAGGAGCAAATGTAAAGTAAATGCTGGCACCTTGCCTGGTCCTTATTTATGATAGGAAGATAAATAACCAGACACCAAGTGCTCAGTTCATTGGTGAAAACAACAGTTTGCATACGGTTCCCAGCCCCAGAGTGCTGCGGCAAACATCGAGGGCTCACCGCAGACAGCTCGTGCATGAGGGTCTGGTTCTGCAGTCGAAACTCATCCTCCTGACTCTGGAGTTTGCGCTGGAGAACCTCATTGTCCACGAGCAGCCTCTCCACCTCCTTGGCCTTCTTGCTCCTACTCAGGGCCTGTCGGAATCCGAGAGAAACGACGTAGAATTCCGCTCAGAACGTAGCACATCCTTGCTGCGATGTGCAGAAAAGATGTCAGAGAGCTCCCTCCTTTTTTTTAACGCACCCTCTTTGGTGTGAATGCACTCCTGAAGTATTTTGCAGGGTGAGCAGAGCTATGGAGCAACTTTCGGTGCAAGAAAAGTAGGCGAGGGTGGTCACACGTGTCTGTTGCAATGCGTGAAGCTATGTTTAACACCTTAAAAAGTTTTGCACAAGCCTAGCTCGTCAACTTGAAGCTGTCCCAAAACAGTTCAGGTTGAGTATAGCTATTCTGCCTTCCTCGTTTCACGCACTCAGCCGTTTTGGACAAACCAGGCTCGCTCATGGCTTAGTTTGCGGCTGCGCCAACAAATGGCAGCTCTGAATTATTTTTTTTTAATTGTGCTCCCATTCTTTTTGTGGCTAGGAGTTTGATTTTGAAGGCAACAAATGTAATTTGGAAGACAACAATTAAGCAGTTGAGGGTCAGAAATTCCCAAAAACTAAAAACAGTTAAAGGAGCTGTGCAACGATTTTAACGTTGAAAGAATTGGCGATTTCTACTTTTGACATTGTTCACCTTGTCACAAAGGACAGAAAACACACCTCCTTCCTTCAAAATGTTGCGATTCCGCCGCGTAATCGCGAGGCCAAAATTAGAATATTCCTCGACCTGCAGCCGCTAGTGGCAGCCATGAGAAACATGCGGCATGACGTCAATGGGGAATCTTGTAGAAAGATAGCAAGTTGTGCGAATACCTGCTCGATAAAAGGTAACTTTTCTATAAATCTTGTCGTTCCAACATAAATATAAATGCGTCAAAAACCTGGTATGATCGACAAAACTTTTATTATAAGGAGTTTCAGTGGCGCCATTTATCCTAGATCCACAAAACCGTCAGCAGCAGAACAGCCGCCAGAAGCCGGAGGGGGAGGGGGACAGGGCCGGACGGGTATGGCCGGACCCGGATGAGACTTTCCTCCTTTCTTGGCTGCGCCCGCCAGCACGTGGTCACGCGGTCACGAGCGGATGAGTTCTCGCCGCTCACTGATGGCTCTAAAGAGACAGCTTCACCGGAACCCCGCGCCTTCCCCATTGACGTCACAGCACATGTGACTCGGAAGTTAGTGAAGGAGTTGAGAGGCGCCGAAAACCTCAATCTTTGTCCATTTTTAAAATAAAAACTAGGACATGCAGGCGAAAGCGGTTTTTTGTTCTTTACTTCAGAAATGTCGAGACACCAACTCCCACATTAGTTAAGCAAGCACTGAAACTGTTGCACAGCTCCTTTAAGGGGTCAAGGCACTCGGTCTGCACAAAGCATCCTGGACTCACATTTGATTATTAGGAACAAAGAAGCTTCACACCTCCGGGACGGCGAATATAATGACATCTGAATAACCGACAGCCGCAGCAGTGCAAAACGCCTGTTTCAGGATTCCAAAAGCATTTGCGACGTTGTCACAGGGGGAAGTGGCTGTCCCATACCATTTTTTAAACTGCTCAGTGAAAATGAAACTTCTGGCTAGAAACATGCTAGCACTCAATAAGCTGTTATCCCACTGCATGAGATAAACTTAAAAAATGCACACCTTCACAAATTAAGGAGCCATTACACCACCACACGCAATGTGTGTACACAGCAGAGTTAAACAAAAAAGGAAAGCAATTGGTGATGAAGCATACTTCAAAAGTTGCAGTCTGAGGTTCATCCCTCGTACAAATATATACCTGTCTGTAGTTGGGCCAGAACTATTCTTTTCTTCATTTAGAGGATGGCGACTCGGGCATGTCCGTCATCATCCTCACAACGTTGTTCCAGCTATTTATAAATATGAGACAACAGCCACTGCGTTTGGAATTGTAAACTCACGGCAATAATATCCAGCCACGACAACTCATTTATCAAAACCTAGCCGGCATCTCCCAAGCTCTGTTTGGATCGTGCGCAAACTAACAGAAATCAAAAGTAAACATCAAGGGCACAAAGCATGTTGGCAAGATTGACAACGAGGAAAGAATTTAATAGAGGGACATCTTATAGACTTTCCTTGATGTCAATCTTACCACCACAGTTCTCGCCCTTTGTAAGGGTTGCTGCCACATATTTAGCATGTATGCATAACTCTTTCTCAGATGAAACTGCAGTTTAAGTCACTACCATACATCAGACGTCTCCGACAAAGATGGCATTTTTTAGACAACTTGGCCCTCACAAAGCTTTTAAATGAGCCAACGCTCACCAATTTAAACGACAACAGTGTAAGGAACACTATAATCAAGAAGACAGCTGACATCTACACACCGAATTTGCCTTGGCGAGCTCCTTCTTGTGCTCATCTAGGCTGTGCCTCAGTGAAACCACCTCTGAAGAAAAAAAAAGGGGAAAAAAAAACGTCGTAAATAATTAGGAAACTCGTGAAGCATTATAAGTTCCAAACACAAAAGATGATGCAAAGACATTCCATGTTGACATTGAAGAGTGCCGAGTCAGAATTCCACGGGAATAACATCGTGTCGTTCGGTCAGATAAAAAAAAAATATATATATATACATATATATTTCCCGCCGGTAAGAAACCGAAATCATTACCTAAAGGACAAGAAGAGAGCTTATCGGGTTGTTTTCGAAGCGTTACGATACCTACAAGGTGCGACACCCGCGAGTAATTAAGCGTTCAAATATATTAAACGTGCTGCACACTCGAGCCGACAAAATCTGCGAAAACAGGAAAACAGGGTTCACGAATAATTTTATGACATGATGACACAACGTCGGCGAGAAGATCGTATTAGGCTGAGCGTGCATGATCGCGGGTTACGTAAAGGAAGCAACTGCGCATTTGCGAAGTCGACAACAGCTAAATACGGAAGGCCGTGCTCGAGATATATCCAATCTGCAGCGTAAACAAAATCAATCCCGACGTCCTCCTAACGAGCGCACAATACATAAAAAATGTGAGACGTTTAGAACAAGAGAGAAGAAAAAAAGTCGATCGTATCGTACCTTGGCTCTGGCGCCTGCAATGCTCGTCCAAGGAGTAATTTTTAGTCCGAAGTTCCAGCAGCTGCGTCTAAAGAAGTGCATTTTTAAGGGGAAAAGGAGTCAAGTCCACTATTCAAAAACAGACGAAATCGTTTGCAACAATACGCACATACACACGCACGATTAGCGCCAAGTGCAAATGAACAACATTCGTCAATCGTCGCATTCCAAAGCAATGTAACGCGCTGCGAAACAGCGACGTTAGCAATATCCAGCACTGCCCCGAACGCTAAGTTTACTTTGCGTTATACTCGGACGCGTTTCTCGATAAAATGCAATGGGTTGTTAACCGCGTGAGGAATGAATAATTCGGTCACCTGCAGACGTTGGAAATCGTCCTCCGAGAGCGTAGCCGCCATGTTCACATCTCTGGTGAATAGAGGGCGCTACGGTCGAGCGCACACTGCGCAGTCGGTGCAGTGCGCAGTTCCGGAAATTCTGAAGTAAACAAAACACAACGAAACGAACGAAACCAAACAAAGCGCTCGTGCGATCCACGTGACTTCCTGTGCAGTACATGCTGTCGATGATATAACTTTTGTAGTCGCTAGTGGCTCTTTGCTATCCTTTGTGCGAATGCATCAAAGTGAGACGATGTCATAAAATGGAACTTACGTGGTTATACGGTGAATAAGAAGTGTGGACGGTTGTGAAGACGCAAGGGCGTCCCCGCAGCGCCTTCGCTATGCCTTCTGAAAAGAAGCCGTCGAGGTCCTCGCCCACCGAACCTAAAGCAGGTGTGGTTCCTCAAAACGACACCGATGTCTACGTACGGACCCCAGGTAACCCGATCCTCCAGCGGTTGTTCTCCGACAGTTCGGAGGCAGTCGCCGAGGACAGCAGCATCTGCGGAGTGCAAGGTGAAGACGTTCCGTCTCAAACGGAGAGCGCTGACAGTCGCTGTCCGCCTCCTGACGTTCGCGATCGCATGCGGAGAAAGTTGCGCTTCTTTTTCATGGACCCGATCGAAAAATACCGAGCCAAGGGTCGGATACCTTGGAAACTGTGCCTGCAGGTCACCAAGATCGTGCTCGTGACGGTTCAACTCGTGCTTTTCGGCACAGACAGCTACTCGTACCAGCAGCAACACAGAGACACCACGATCGCGCTACATCGCATCCTCCTTATGGGGTGGGACAGTGTGCGCGAGATTGCGGCGTACCCGCCGGCCGCTGGCCCCTACGCCGCGTACACCAAATCCGAGTTCTATAGGCACGTGGACAACGTAGTTAGACAGTACTCCAATATCACCACGACGGCCATCGGAACGTTCGGTTACGATTCTCCCAATGGATCGCTGACGCCTCTTGTTTTCTGCAAGACGTACTACCGCAAGGGCTACGTTTGGCCCTTCAACAACACGCTCCTCTTCGACAACTACCCCATCAGGCGGTGCTTGCCGATTCACGGACCGCCTGCGGGGGACCCGCACTGGCGGACGTTTCGGACTGACGCTTACCTTAGCGCGCACAACTTCACTGTCATCTTCGAACGCCTAATACGGGTCGAGCTAAAGCTCACGCTCAAAACGGTGTACTTAAAGGGATTGAACAGGTTCGACCAGCCCGATTGCTACAAATACAATGTCACCATTCACTACGACAACACCGCCCATGACGGACAGCTCCTCATCTCGCTAAACATGAGATCTCGAAAACTCGAGTGCCACACTAACGTTCTCTACACCCAGACGAGCCAGTGGGCGTACGGATTCCGCCAGGGTGTCAACATCGTCGTCATCCTCAATTGTGCACTATCCTTCTTCCTCTGTGTCAGGTCGATTCTTCGTGGACAGACCCTGCGGAAGAGGGCCGTGGCCTTCTTCGCGAGGTACGACCAGAAGCATCTCTCCTGGTCGGACCAGATGGCCTTCGTTGACTGCTGGTACGTGATGATTACCATCAACGATGTCCTCATCATTGTGGGTTCCTGCTTAAAGATTCAACTGGAACAAAGCATAATTGACGGTGAGCAGTACGACCTCTGTTCCACTCTGCTGGGCACTGGCAACCTGCTGGTATGGGCCGGCGTGCTGCGCTACCTGGGATTCTTCAAGAAGTACAACATTCTGATATTGACAATGCGGAAGGCTCTGCCCAACATCTTGCGCTTCCTGTCATGCGCTCTGCTACTCTACTGTGGCTTCTGTTTCTGCGGCTGGGTGGTCCTGGGACCGCATCACATCAAGTTTCGCTCGTTCAGCATGACCTCTGAGTGTCTCTTTGCACTTATGAATGGCGACGACATGTTCGCCACATTTGCCATAATGTCCGTACACAACGGTATCATCTGGTGGTTCAGCAGAATCTATCTCTACCTGTTCCTCATCCTTTTCATCTACTGCGTTATCAGCTTGTTCCTGTCCGTCATCATGGACTCTTACGAAACCATTCGGGAGATTCACGAGAAGGGGATTGAACCGAGCGATCTGCAAGTCTTCATCTCCGAGTGCAGTGACGACGCGTCCAGCACAGCTTATAGGCAAGACGATGCACAAAGGAAAAGGTGGAATGGCTTCTCGAACTGCTTTGCATTCCTGAGGCGTAGAAGTGGTTACACTGCCATATAAGCCACTTTAGGTCCTAGGTGCCTGGTCTATGTGGAATTGTTTGTTTCCTTGTTTTCCAGATTATTAGGAAAGTTAAGGATGCAAGGTTTTGGATTGAGATCTGTCTTGCAGTGTTAAACTGCTATTCAGGCACGAGAACAGCACAACAGCAGCTTGCCGTAATTTCTTGTGAAAAATATATTTAAAGAAAGCAAGGTGCCGAATTCTGCCAAATACTGCTGTTTGTGTCATTCTCTAGTCCTCTACGTCTTGCACAAAAAACAGCAGCAGCTACACTTTACGTCCCAGACACAGGTGTTAACTGGAAGCAATATAAATAGAACAATGAATACATTGGTGCCCTTACTAGAAGCAGCTGCTGTGTTAGTGTTTGCTAGGCACATCATGCAAGCCACCCAATCGACATGTCCTCGAAATACTAGCGTTTTTTCACCACAAAAATAGACTATGCATTGCCAAACTTTCAGCGTTTAGCCTAGATGTAGCACTGGCAGTCCATACTAGAATTTTAAAGTTTCAGACCTTGCCGTTATGTCATTCAAAAGTTACAAATTATTGACATTTTGAATGAGAAAATGACAGCTGTCGAAGCTCAAGAATGTGCAGAGATGAATATGTTGGCTATCAGGAACGGACCCCATTTCTTCATTAAAAGTTTTGGAAAATCGTTTATTAAGATAAAGTTTAGGGCTCAAACCTCTGCGCCTGGTCCGAATGCTTGCTCATATTTGGCTGAGGCTGTGTGTGTGGCGATGCTGTTTGTTTTTGCGGTGAAAAGCAGCATTGTAATTTTTTTTCGATGAGACGTTTATTTTTGCTTGCTAGCGTGATCAATAGGGGGTATTCACTGGACGCCACACTTGAGGTAACTGCTCACAGCACATGCCCGGGAAGAGTTTCCCGTCAGCTCTCAGGCAACCGCAAGAGAAGAGGGAAGGAGAAAACTCTTATCACCGGGACTCTGCTTTGTAGGTCCCAGGCTTCCCGAACGTAGCTATTCTCCCTCTAGAAGAATATAGAAGATTAACTTGCCACTCAAAAAATTTGTACAAAAGCATCTTTCCCCTCTCTCTCTCCGTGGTAAGAAAGCAGCAACGAGCTCAGCTATGACCGCCAGTGAATACTCCCTATAGTGCAGCCTCAATCACGTTTTATTTAAGTGTTCCAAAGCATTCCATTTTTGGACACTTTAATTTGAAAATCTTTATATTTGTTTCAAATGTGAAAAAAAAGTGTACTATGTTTATTGAATTGAATCTTTGCGCTATGATTTCGTAATTCTCATCAGCAGCACCACATCTAATGTAATTGACATGCATAATGTTTTTGTTATTTTTCTTAGTCATGTATTTGTTAATGTAACACTTGACAATAAACTGTTAAGAATAATATCGCTCGAGAAACTTTTCGAAGAGGAAAATAATAGGTAATGTACTTCGCGGGGAACGTACGAAATAGCGTAATCTGCATTTAGAGGAAAAAACAGGCTGGGTGCACCTTTTGCCAAATGTATGTTCCTTCCTTTGTACGAAACGGTCGCCTCTCTAAACATGCAGTGTCTGCATTTGAAATGTTTATAGACTAAAGGCACTAAAAAGAGAGTAAAAATACCCAGTTTCTTATCTGCACAGGCGGGGCGAGAGCGTCTCGTCTGTTGTCAAGATGTATCTGAACCACGTGCTTCCTAACAATCCGAAACGCGATAAGCGCCGCCGATACCACCCTCGGCGCGCTTCCGCCCTTCCGCCTTTGTTGTTCTCCTTTCCCAACCCCGCCGCCGTTCCGATGACGCTAACATCAGCAGGCTCAAACATGGAGGGAGCGACAGCGACGGGCTCTCTCAACAACGACGACGGCGATTCACGCGTCGTATACCAGCATTTCGAAGACCTTGCCGACTCGTCAACGCGTTCGGAATCTCTGACGCATCGTCTGCGGCCAACACCTGCATGGAAACAGTTGTGGATCCTCCGTCAACGTCAATTTCTCCGCCAGCAGTGGCGATGGCGACGATAGCGGTGCAGGCGGGCGGATTACCGCTGCCGATGAGCTGCGCGATGAACTACGACGGCAACCGGGCGCTCTCGCGGACTACATGCGGTTCAAGCTCCGGTTCCACTTCATGAACCCGATCGAAAAGTGGAAAACGCGCGGAAGGTTCCCGCTAAAGCTTACACTGCAGATTATCAAGCTCATCGTAGTGACCATTCAGGTAATCGTGTTCGGGATGGACAGTGGCTCGTTCCAGACTCAGCACCGCAACACTTACATGGCTTTGGAACATATCCTGCTGAAGGACTGGGACACTTCGAGGGACGTGCTCGTCTATCCGCCTCCGGCGGGACCGTACGCGGTGCACACCAAGCAAGGTTTCTATGAACACGCAAACCACGTTATTGCGCAGTACAGCACCATTACGACGGCGCCCATCGGGACATTTGGATACAGTTCTCCGAACGGTGAGATTGTGCCGATACGTTTCTGCGAGACTAGTTACAGGCACGGCACCGTATGGCCGTTCAACTCGACGCTGGACTTCAATGGTGTCGTCGTAACGACTTGCACTCTTATCAATACCACGTGGCCTGCTAATGACGAGGCCTGGGCTACTTTCTCAATCGAACGTTTCCTGCAAAACGAACTCAAGTTTGACACTTTAATCGTTGCCGAGCTTATGTTCTCGTTGAAGGTATTCTACAGAACGAAGATGGACCAGATGCAAGCGCTTGACTGTAACGAGCACGACATAACCATTGCTTACAAAAACGCGAAGCATGACGGCCAGTTAGACATCAGCATGAGGCTAGACCCTAGCCATGTAAGCTGTCATAAAACTTTACAAGAATTGCCTGCGAAGCCTACGACCTACTACGGGAGGCAGGCACTGAACATACTCACGATCGTGATGTGCTCCCTGTCTACCCTCCTTTGCTTGAGGTCTTTGTACAGAGCTCAGAAGCTTCGATGCAAGACAGCCCGTTTTTTCGAAAAGCACTTGGGAAAGAAACTCTCTTGGACGGATGAACTCCAGTTCGTGGACTTCTGGTTCATTATGATAATCCTTGCCGACGGTATTCTACAAGCCGGATCCGCGGTGAAGATGCAGATCGAAGAACGCCTACTGCCAGGTTTCATGCACGACGCGTGTTCCTTGCTCTTGGGCTGCGGTACTCTCCTGGCCTGGTGCGGACTACTCAGGTACGTGGGCTATTTTCAGACTTACAACATACTCCTCCTGACCTTAAAGAAGTCCATCCCGAACGTGATACGCTTCTTGCTCTGCGCAATGCTTCTCTTCTGTGGCTACGTGGTGTGCGGCTGGGTGGTCATCGGCCCGCACCACATCAAGTTCCGGACCTTGTCGACGGCGGCGGAGTGCCTCTTCTCCATCATGAACGGGGACGACATTTTTGCGACTTACGCGATGCTCTTCGAGAAGAACAGTCTCGTGTGGTACTTTGCGCAGGCGTACATGTACAGCTTCGTCGTCCTCTTCGTGTACCTGGTGGTGAGTTTGTTTGTGGCCATCTTTGTGGATGCCTACGAGACCATCCGTGACACGGAGGCGGAGAGTGCTCCGAGTACGATCCAGGCTTTCATTGCTGAAGTTATGGACGATCCCGCAAGCGGGCTGTACCGGTTCGACGATGAACTCGAGAAGAGATTAGGCTCTCGCAACTTGTTGAGGATCTGAGATGCGTCTTACGGTGTCTTACGTAGGGTGCTATTTGCCCCTGTGCGTGACCAAGGTGTGAGTTTAAGTTTTGAGAAACAAACAAGCCGTCTTGTCTCCCGTTCTGCATGTCGTTGTTTGTTTTTTCCTCACAATTTGTTAAATGTATTTTGGTTCGTTCTGCAAATCTCGGGAAGCTGTTTGTTCACTGAAAGATAAAGTATTGGGCGGTCACAAGCTACGCGTAAAATATTAATGCATACAAAATATGTATTTCAGCTTGTTTTTTAGTGAATGTATACGAACCGGACTTCCCGTATGTGACGCAAATACAATAGACAAGAACCTTCCTAAACCCTTGCCAAATGCCACGTAAAGTCGTTGGTACTATCTGTGACACAATAGGGAGTTTTCGTAGACCGCGTTTCCCTTTCCGCTAATCCCAGTGTTGGGTAAAGTACATCTAAAAGGTACTTCAAGTAAAGTAGTACAACGTTAACTAGACGTGATGTATGTACTTCAAGTAAAGTAGTAAGTACACTGGGTGCAATGTATTTGAAGTAAAGTACTATAAAGACAATGTACTTCCAAAGTAAAGTACAAGTATTTTAACACAATCATTCATGATGCCCTTTAATTCCTCTATAGTGTGATTTTTTAACAGGTATGCATTTCCGAGGGGTAATCAGAACTGCATGACTTATTTTCAAAAACAGGGCGAATATTTGATAAAGTAGCCACAGAGTAGTTATTTTCAGGAATCGAGCCAAATTCCTGAAAATCTCTATATAGTGATTTTCTTGCTTGTGGGATATGCCAGCTGAACGAAGGGAGAAATATACAAGACATATCCCACAAGCATGAATAACCAACCTGCTCAGCTTCAGGCAATCACAACGTGATTTTCTTGCACTGGATTGTTCCACCCAAGGGGTACTAGGAAAGAATATGACGTCAGCCCTGTAACTTCCGCAAGCAATCCACTCATAAAAAATGTACTCTCCTTAATGAGAAAAAAAAAAGTGAGTCTGCAAGCGAGCTGGTGATAATTATTCATAATGTGACACCTGAGATTGGGGTGCGAAAGAATATGAACTTTCAAGTCGAAGGAAAAGACAAAAGAGAATGTCTCAGTACATTGTGACGTTCTCCTCTGTTGTCTTTTTCTTCGACTCGAAAGTTTAATTTTTCCGCACCACAGTCTCAGGTGATACATTATAATTAATTTTGCTCGCCTATTGTTTTAAACCTCCTCCCTTGCGCTGATCGACCGAGAAGTAGCGAAAGTTCAAAAAGCTACGGGAAAGCCGCCTCCAGAACAAACGGAGCGATGCGTCGTCTGCTCACGTTTCTGGTGAGAGTTGAATATCCCTCCCAGTTTTCTTCGGATTTGACAAAACAACATTTCGTGATACAAATTTAACAAAACCAAGTTTGGGGAATGTACTTTGAAGTCGGGAATTAGCGTACTTTCCTTGGAAAGTACCAGAAGAAATACTTTAAGCAAAGTACAAGTCCATACTCGAGAATGTACTTCAAGCAAGGAACAAGTTTCCTAAACCTACTTGATAGTAGTTGAGTGCAATGTACTTCAAGTACTTCCCAACACTGGCTAATCCCTCCGCAACGAAGAAGTTGCTACTGCGCCTGCGCGCCGATAGCCTTGACTGTAGAGTTCCGAATACCGCAGCGGGTTGCGGAGGGCATTGCGGGACGGCGAAAATATCTACGAAAACTTCCTAGTATCTCTCTATAACGATACCCTGTGCCGCATAGGGCCCATTAAAGACAGTGAGGGATTCCAGCTGGTTTGTCCGCGCCATACCGCATAGGCTATGCTATGTGGCGTGGACAAACCAGCTGGAATCCCCACTGTTTTGTATGAATGCAGTATATTTGAATTATAAAATAAACTGCATCCGCCGTCTTTTTTATTGTTATTTTTCAGCGAACAAACGAGCTTCGCGGGAAAAATAGAATAAGAAAAAGGCATGCATTCTCTCATCACGCGAGGCATAAATCACTCAGTAAGAGTTGTCTGAGAGGCACTGGTGCACCCTAAGCAGCTGAATCGAGCTCGAAACGCACAAAAGCTTGCGTGTGAGGTGTGCGTCAGCGACGCGGGCACCATGCGTATAGATCTGATGTTTCGTTTCCATGGTAAAATGCTGGCAGTCGGAATATTGCCCATAAAATCGTGAATGATCGATTCGGTGTGCTAATCAGTGGCGTAACTCAGTTATGACGGCGCCCATGGCAAATGGAATTTGCACCCCTCATAGCCCATGGCAAATGAAATTTCGCGCCCTCACGTAGCCCCGCTGCCATTTTTTTCCATTGGGCACATGTGGGTGTACTCGGCTCGGCGCCCCCTCCCAAGTGGCGCCCGGGGCACTTGTACCCGCCCCTGCCCCCCCCCCCCTAGTTACGCCACTGGTGCTAATAAAGTCTTATCGAGGGAGCTCAAGCATTCAATAAACTCCAACGAAAATGATCTGACGATCATGCGTCATCTTTGTCTGGCAGCGCGCTCATTCTCAGTGGTGGCACGACTTCGTGGAGGTATACGTGTCACGCGCGTGTGACCTTTTCCGCGGTCCCGAAATGAAACTACACGCGCAACCACATCATACGTATCAAATCCTCTGTCAGGAAGGCACTGCGTAATATTTCTACACGACAAACATACACACACAGAAAAAGGAAAAATAAAGCGGCGGACGGCATTTGATGCTTTTTCGGGAGTGTCACTTTTGACTAGGAATCCAGCCAAAGTTCCTAGATAAGCCTAGGAATCCCTAGAAATATGCACCGCTTGCGGAGCAGAGTATTGAAATGGCGCTCCCAGGGCGGCCATATTGGCTCCCATCCGCGCTGCGGGAAGCGACCGTCGCTTCTGCAGGAGATACGGAGGGGCAGATGGCGCGGCTGTGAGGCGGCGTGCGGAGCAGAGAAGATATAGTGCAGCGACAAGCCACTGTGCACCGTCCATCATTTGTCTCCTGTTTCTCTCGGTATACTAGTGACCGACGAAAACGTCGTCCATTCTCAAGCTGATATATGGCTGCGCGTTGTCTGGTCCAATCTCTTCGGCGGTCCAGACTTGATAAGCGTCGACTGTTCTTCAGGCGGGTCCTCCTGTGTAAGTACCTACACGGTGGAGGAGGTCAAGGCGTGATCCCTCGACACTCAAGCAGCGCTTTGCCCGCACCATCAGTGCCTCTGCCTCTCTATTTGTTCAAGCGCCTGGCCTATGGAATCCCTTGCCAGATGCTGCTTGCCAGAAGAACCTAGTATGACGAACTCAAAGATGTGGTGCGGAGCCACCAGTAGCCTAGAGTCTCTTCATTGCATTGTAAATATTCCACCCCTGTATCCTATTTAAGCGTCTACCTTTTTTGCGGTTTCCACATCTCTTGCGGATCGGGCAACCCAGCGGGCACGGAGAGAGTAACTAAATATCAGTGCGTCATATTTTAACCGGACGACGCGGAAACCTCCTCCTCCTACGGGGCGCCCCGTGGTGCCGAACGCGAGTGACATGTGTACGAAATCTTGACGTTATCGGTCCTGGTCAGCTTTTTTCTTACGACTGGTTGACAGCCGCTAAAAGATTTTTTTAGTCCAAATACAAAATATAAGTGGCGCGAACCGTTTCAATTAGTTATGAAAGTAGCTTTGTTCAGTTTTTAGATGAGAAAAGAAACAAATGCAGTTTAGAAAGTACGGAAACAAGCACCAAGCAGTGGAAAAGGCGGCGCAAACTAGAAAGGGGTTGTGGAATAAGGCGCCGACGCGCGCGCCACGCATTGCTGTGAAGCGGCAAGCGTAGAAAGGTCCCGGATGTACGCGGCGGCGCTGCGGTCGTATGTGCTCGAGGATCCAACCGGTTCCGGGCGTTCCGAAGGCCATCGCCGAGCAGGTTTGGCTTGCGGTTCGGCCGTTTTGGGTTTGGCAGCGCGAAGTGACTCCCGTTCTGAACTGATCTTTACCCCGTGTTTACTGTCGTTTATGGCCAATGAAATGTCATGCCGAATTAGTGTCCAGTCACGCAGCAAATGCAGTGCGAGCCGCCCTGGCCGCCCGCTTCATCCAGCCTATCCAGCCCATGCTTTAGTGGCGCCCTCTCGAGCAGTCGACACGCAGTGCGGCAGCCGTGAGAGTTCTTTGGGCTCACTACCCTCCTCTAGTTCACGGCCACCCAAGCCAGGACCAGGGACGTCATGAAGGAGATTATTTTTAAATGCGGAGCATCTCTTGCTCGGGTCTATGTCCCGCGGCGTCGTAGTCCGCACTCGCACTACGCACGCGCAACTCTCCTTCCCTCTCTCCAGCAGCTGCGCGTTACTCTCTCCGCTCTCTCTCTCTACCAGCTGCGTGCACTGCGCGTTCGTTCGCTTCTACTCACACCGCGCGCGCACGCGCAACTCTCCTCCTCTACTCTCCTCTCCTTCAAGTGTGAAAAAATAAACGGCGAGCGGTTCCAAGTTTCTCTGCCGCGAGCCGCGACGAAGGCTCGCGTAGGGGGTAACGCTAGGGCAGTCGGTGGCGCCATCTCTCGACGTCAGCACGCAACTGACTCTTTCCTCGGAACCAACACGATGTTCCGCATCACCCCATGGTTCCCCTCGGGAAGATGGTGTAATCTTTTTTGCTTGTTTTTGTAATTTTAATTTGCCTATAACTTTTAAAATAAAGCGGAATTCGAGAAAAGTTTGACTAAATCACTACGTTCAGTGCGCTCAGGTTTGGTGCAAATTCAAAACCAATAAAAAAAGTCGTTGCACGGCCGCTTTAACGTATAGCCGAAAAGGTAATCAGCATATCTTGCGCGGGCTTCGGCCTTTTGATTGCCTCAGGCTGTCGGCCTTACGGAAGTTCGAGCCAATAAAAACATTTGACGTGTTCGGATGTGCCGGTCGCGTATCCCTCCGAGAACGCCAGAGCAACACGATCGTCCTCCGTGTCGTCTGCTTCCCAGACTTTGGAAATATGCTTTGATCGCTCGCGTTATAAAACAACGCGATTATGCTGTACCCAGTGGCTACACATAATGTTCAATTGTCAAGGAACCTTGCAGGTCATTCGATTTTAGTGTAGGATGTATATTTCGCAAACGCAAAGCGAGAAACATGCTCTGTTCAAAATTCGGCGTCTACAAGATCGCTTTCCCGCATAAAGGTTGGATCCAGCTCGGCGCACGTGACCACTTCTCCGCCAATACGGAGTTGGCGGCGAAAGTGAAAAGAACGCGATACTCTGGCTCTGCAGCCAGAGTATCGCACTGTAGGAATCCCAATGCCGATTGCACACGATCAGATTAAAAGATGCACACCCCATATATTTCCCACCCCCAAAAGGTGCTTTTCGGGGTTCTGGGGATGTTCCTAAGGCTGTTCCAGGAACACCCATCAGATGGCAGCAGGCGAAAAAAAAAAGTAATTCCAGAGCTTATTTGTAATTTCCTCGGGCGATAGGTAAACAACACCCAGTAATCACATGCAATTTGCATGAGGCGCTTATGGGGCATATGCATGATGCTCTATGTCATTCATGTCGCGGGGGACCATCTCGGCTATTAGGAAGGGTACATATGTCTTGCTTCTGATGTGACAGCATCTCACCCAAAGGAGTGCATGAACGGAACTTTTGTGCAACAGAAGCTCCACGTGAGCACTTCCAGCTCGGAATTCGAACCTCTCTGAATGAGCCACCCGTACATCGCGGCGCTCTCGCCACCTTACTGACAGCGCGTTTCTCGTTAATGTAAGCGTCTTCGGCTATGTGCACTCAGTCAATCACTCAAACATCTTTATCTGTAACGATCGACGATATATTATCATTTTTAATCCTTTTTTCTTTTTCTCAATCTTCTTAATACCGCATCAGCGTGACCGTCAACATTTTTCTCACCAATATTTCTTATGAAATATAATTTCTCCAGGTTGGTGAACTATATCTTTTGATAAAAAGCATTTGTACAGGCGATACTAATTCGGCACAGTCTCTGGAACAACCTCCGCTAAAGTGGTTCCAAGGAGGCATGCTATCTCTTCCACGCATTTGCACCCTTTTCACACTCCTTCGAGGAATGGAGGGCCTCCGGTAAAACAAAAGGGATGTATTACGCAAGAGATGGGTGCTGAAAGTGGGGAGTTTTAGTGAGTCGTTGGGGGCAAACCGTTATGAAAACGTATGAAAACCGGATATTGCCAAAGTGAGATTTCGTGTAACGCGAATAATGTTTCAAAACAAGTGTTTGAAGCAGACGGCAGGAAGACTCTCCCTTTGTCGCGTCGTTACTTACGGGATGCTGGGGCTCCCCTCTTCTCTCTCCGCGCTGCGCGGCCGACGGGAAAAATCCGACTTCCCTCTCCTCACGCCAAGAGGGCAGAAAAGGGTTTTTCCATAGCGGCGACGAAATTCTAAGTGTCGCTATCGCTTTAAAACTAGGTGTTAAATGAAGCTTCTTAAACAAAACCAATATTGCCCTTGTCACAACCTTCTTGTTTATGTATTTATTTATTTATTTAAAATACTCCTCAAGGCCATCAGCATTACAGAGGGGAGTGGGGGTTAGTGGCAGTAGTACACTTTGCAGCTCAATCTGAGCAGTATAGATTATTTATGGCGGTTCTAAATAAGTGATCAGGAACAATTGTTGCGATAGATGCGGGAAGGTGGTTCCAATCCACTGAAGTCTTCGGAATGAATGACTCTTGGAGTGCATTAGTGTTACATTTTAGAATGTCTACTTTATACATATGATCAATGCGAGGCGAAATATAAGACGGATGACTCAGCAGTCGGTTGTGAAGTAATGAGTTAGTATGGTATATTTTATGAAAGAGACATAAGCGAGCTATTTTGCGACGTAAATTGAGGTTAGGCAACAATAGGCTGGTTTTCATTGAGCTCACGCTTGCGGTGCGATGAAAGTTATTAAGAATAAAACGAGCAGAGCGATTCTGAACTGATTCCAGGGCGTTAGTAAGTTTGGAATGACCGGGGTCCCAGATAGACGAGGCATATTGTAATTTAGAGCGTACAAGCGATTTGTACAGGGTTAGTTTCAAAGATGAAGGGGCAAGTGAAAAGTTTCGTTTTAGATAACCCAGCATTCGATTAGCGTTATTAATAACATACTCAACATGCATTTGCCAGGACATATCTGAGGTTATATACACACCTAAGTATTTATGAGAAGAAACAGAAAGTAAGGGGACATCTTCGAGAAAATAAGAAGAAGGAAAATTACATTTACGCGATACTCTCATGGCCTTGCATTTAGTCGTGTTAAGTTCCATCCCCCATAATTCACACCACTTTGAAACATGGTTAATGTCAGCTTGTAAATTTAGAACATCCGAGGCGTTAGTAACTTCTCTGTAAATAGCACAATCATCAGCGAATAAACTAATTGAAGAAGAGATCGAATTCGGCAAATCGTCAATATAGATAAGGAACAATAGCGGACCTAATACAGAACCTTGCGGTACTCCAGAATTGACGGAGGCGAGTGGTGATGTTTCATCGTTGGCGGTTACAAACTGGGAGCGATTGGTGAGAAAAACAAGTTATCCAGGACAGAACATTTGCGTCAATGTTTAGACTGTTAAGCAGACATGTACGTAACGCGTTACAAGTAACGAGTTACTTGTATCTAGTTACTATTTTCGGTAACGAGTAACGTATTTAGTTACTTTTTCAGAAAAGGAACGAGTAACGGTATTTAGTTACTTTTAAGGCCAAGTAACGAGTAACGGTATCTCGTTACTTTTGAGGAGTAACGTGTACAACACCGCTTTAACGGCCTTGTTGTTATTCTAGCCTTAGTATGTGTCTATTGCGACAAAGGAAGATGGAAAACCCGAAAAACAAATAAACAGTATGACAATCACAGCAACATGTATCGCTGAACACGTCAGTCGAACAGTTCGACTGACGTGTCCGGCGATAAACGTTGCTGTACTGAACTCTACAGCTGAGAATGTCCTTCACCCAGCGAGCACAATCAGCTTCGTTAATTGAACTTTCTAGAACCGGGTACGGACCGAATGTAAACCCGGAGGTCGCAAACACGGGAAGGCACATAACCCCTTACCCGCTGTCCTCAATGAAGGCGCAGTTCCTGAAGATTCACCAGCTCTTGCTGAAGCACAACACTGCCGTTCCTTCGAGCGCGTCAGTAAAATGACGCTTCAGCGTCACCGGAATTGTATTTTCAAGGAAGCAGGAAACATAACTGATGAAAAATTCGACAGGCAGCTGCTGCTTAAAGGCAACGACTACTAAAAAGAAAACAATAAACCATGAAACAAAAACAGTTGTGTATTTGGTCTTCAAAGTAACGTGAAAAGTAACTCGTTACTTTTGAGGTAACTCACGCGTTTCTTTTGAGAATCGGTAACGAGTAACGTATTTAGTTACATTTTGAGCGAGTAACGAGTAACGGTATTTAGTTACTTTTTTTGGGTAACGTGTACATGTCTGCTGTTAAGTTTTAATAGCAGCAGCTTGTGTGAAAATTTATCGAATGCTTTGGAAAAGTCCAAAAAAAATGCAGTCTACCTGGGATCCTCGGTCAAGCGCTAGGTGCAAATCATGGGTGAATGACAAAAGTTGCGTTTCGCAAGAAAAGGATTTACGAAAGCCATGCTGAGCGGTGCTGAAGAAAAGGTTAGATTCTAAAAACTGAACTAGTTGTAGAGTAGATGATATGTTCTAGTATCTTGCATGGAATGCTAGTAAGTGAAATGGGTCGATAGTTATCCGGGGTCGATAGTTATCTTTTTTTCTATCGACCTAGTGAAATGGGTCGTATCTTTTTTTTTCTTCTTCTTTTGAGCACAATTAAACAGCTCGATTCGGTGTTGCATCAAGCAAAAAGAAAGTTTCGCGCATTATTCGTGAGCTGCAGGAAGTAGTTCTTTCAAGATGTGGTTATCGGAGGAATAAAATAGGCTTCTGGTGTTTGAAACTTGAACGTCTTGATAAAATAACGGCAAGCTTGTCTAAAATTCACCCACATATATATTAATTCACCACATAAAGTAGTAAATCTGTAATGCTCAACGACAAGCCGGATTTTTTATAATTATTATGACAGTTGTTGAGGTTACTACGAGAGATCAAACTGAAGATACGTGTAGTGAATGCTAAGAAGTGATGGAAGGACAAAGTAGTATCCTTTAGAAGTTTAGATGGACGTGCGAATCTTAACGTTGGGCAGGCAAGCACATGAATCTTAAAGGGGTCACGAAACGATTTTCTAACTTTTTCCTGTTTAGCTTTCCTCCTCAACTCATAAATCGCGATTTATGAGTTGAGGCTCTCAGGGGGTCACGTGACCCCCCTGAGGTCCCGTGACGCTTCGGCATGGTGACGTTTCGGCACCGTACCGAAACGTCCTCGCGGGGCCACGTGACCCCCTCTGGGGTCCTCAGGACCCTCGAGGTCACGTGACCCCCGTGAGAACATGAGGGTCACGTGACCTCACGATTACGCCGACGCCGCTCGGAGGGAGGAGTAGCAGACAGTATGAGGAATGAGGACGAGGGAGGAGGGGTATACCCTCCCCTCAGTACCCTTCCCTCCTCCTCCTCCCCAAGAGCTGCGCTCTAATTCGGCGTTACAGGGAGTTGTAAACGGCTTTCATTTTTTTTATCTGCTTTAAAATGAATTTTTGGCTGCTCTAAGAGGTGCTAACTCCAAAATGGTTCGGATCAATCCCATCGCTGACACGGTCAAGCAAAGAACGAGTCGGCACATAGACACCTAACAGCTTGTTCTCGCTGCAGGCCAGAAAAGTGGTCACTGAAACCGTTTTAGATGCGGAGCATCTCTTGCTCGGGTCTATGTCCCGCGGCCTTGCAGTCCGCACTCAAACTACGCACGCGGAACTCTCCTCCTTCCCTCTCTACAACAGCTGCCAGTTACTCTCTCACCAGCTGCGTGCACTGCGCGTGCGTTCGCTTCTACTAACACCGCGCGCGCACGCGCAACTCTCCTCCTCTAGTCTCCTCTCCTTCAAGTGTTAAAAAAGATAAACGGCGAGCGTTCCAAGTTTTTCTGCCGCGAGCCGCGACGAAGGCTCGCGTAGGGGATTCCGCTAGGGCTGTCGGTGGCGCCATCTCTCGACGTCAGCACGCCACTGACTCTTTCCCATGGTTCCCCTCGGGAAGGTGGTGTAATTTTCTTTTTAGGGGAACGATCTGTCACAACACGCGTGAGAGCTCGTTTCGCTGACGCAGAAGAAAAGCAGGCTCGTTATTATTTTTAACAGTTCTTTTTTTCTTCTTCGTCCCTGCCTCTTTTGATCTGGATGTGCGTCGTACCGGCGTGCGGTCGTGTATCACTACTGCATTGTGCACGTTAAAGACCCCAGGCTAGCGGTTGTACCGCACTGGCTAAATTACTCATCTACAGCTGAGACATCAGACGCCCACTGAAACACACTAACTTCCGGCTGTATAAACATACACACAGCAATTTGCTAGTTTTTTTTTTTTGGATTATAACTTTGTGACGTTTCGGTTTTAGCAGAAAAACACCGATACACATTAGTCGGTGTCCAAAATACAAAATAGGTTTGAACCTTAAAAACACTGATAAACAGCCGTCGGTGTCAAAAATACAAAATCTGTTCAAACCGAAAAGCACCGATCTCTGTTGTTTGGGAGCGGCTTGTAGGGGAGGGGAACGGTGACAGATGGAAGCACTACATGAGGTCGGCCAGACCGGCCATCCCCACATACGAAAATTTTGCTACAGCTAAATGTTTTTTCAGCACGTTTTGTTTTTAAATAGTTAGTTTTTTTTTAAGATTGTTTTACCCATAATTTTTGTTTATAGCGTCCGTCCGACGCAGATCACCAAACTCCACGAATATCTCAAAAATGAATAAACACCGGAAAACACACCTGCCGACTTTCCTTATAAATAAACACCACGGAAAGTCTACGGCTTGATAACTTGAAACAGCGCGCACTCGCGCTCGAGTTGGAAGTGCTGAAAACTTGGTTTGCTACCTCATGATATCATTGAAGTAGTACCTCGGATCGAAAAGTACGCCAATGTCATGCTTGTCCGTCTTGTAGCTGGAGGTTTCCGCCGATTTCAGGTTACTGTTTTTCTAGGATGTGCTGACCCCAATAGCTCACACAACTTGAACGAATGAGAGTGACGAAATATATATGTCGAGCATAATTCAGAGATCATTCACAGTGAATAGCTTGCAAGCAGGAGACGGCTCACCTATTACGTTTGGAGATCGTTGGTCACTAATCTGTCGAATGGCGTTGAATGACATTAGTTTGGACCTCTTTTGTCTTATCGCCCCCCCCCCCCTTTCCCTTAAACCTCCTCGTTTCGTTCCCGTTAGATTGAGTTATAGATAGCGAGTCGATAATCGCGAGCGCACAATTGTATCACCGAGAAAACTTGTCAAGTTTCTGGGCGAGCTTAGTGTCAAAGACGTGGGCGTCCGTGCACACAAGCTACGCATGCGCGCATTCGTCACTGGTTGTCTCAAGTACATATCTTCGACTGCAGTCATCTAATTGATTAAATAATTGTGTCGATTTTTCGTTTGCTAGTTTCGTCAGGTGCCCTACTTGGAATAGTGTATAATTTAATTAATATGCAACCGATAAAAAAATTATTTAAGCTGTTTATGTCCGGGCACTGGTTGCTAGAGGATGAGGCCTCCCGGGGCGCCTGGGCGGTTCAGGTCGCAGCATGGGAGAGTGTTGTCGAAGTCAAGGGGCCCCAGATATGCTGCGCTAGGCTAGGCCAGAGGACAGAGCGGAGATCCGGGGCAGCGGTGGCCAGAAGCCGTTGTCAACATTCGTCGGTTTCTCCGACACGTTCCCCCAGAGCATCGGGCATCGGATGGCGGTCTCGAATCTAGCGGGATGCTGGTCACGCTACAGCTACTGAAGAACGCCCTAAAGTAACCTTCTAAACCAGCCCCCACACACATACAGACAAAAAAACGCAAACACTAACATACAATTTACGGCATGAATATCAGTGGAGCTGTTAGGGGCCCCGCAATCATAATTAAGCGTCTACCTTTTTTGCGGTTTCCACGTCTCTTGGGGTTCGGGCAAGCCAGCGGGCACGGAGAGAGTAACTAAATATCAGTGCGTCATATTTTAACCGGACGACGCGGAAACCTCCCCCACCGACGGGGGCGACCCGCGGTACCGAAAGCGCGCGTAATGTGACGTCTTAGGTCCTGGGCTTACTACTGGTCAGAGCCGCTAAAAGCTTCTTTTTAGTCGAAATACAAAATATAAGTGGCGCGAACCGTTTCAATTATTTATAAAAGTAGTTTTTGTTCAGTATTTTAGATCAGAAAAGAAACAAATGCAGTTTATAAAGTACGGAAAGAAGAAATGATCCGTCGACATACCCGCCACCAAGCGGTGGAAAAGGCGGCGCATACTAGAAAGGAGTAGTGGGATCAGTCGCCGACACGGAAAGGTCCCGGATGTACGCGGCGGCGCTGCGGCCGTAGGGACCGAAGGACCCGACCGGCTCTGAGCGTTCCCAAGGCCTTCGGTGAGCAGCTTTGTCGGGCGGTTTGGCCGTTTCGCGGTATGGCAGCGCGAAGTGGCTCCCATTCTGAACTGATCTTTACCCCGTGTTTGCTGTCGTTTGTGGCCAATGAAGTGTCATGCCGAATTTGTGTTTAATCGCGCAGCAAATGCAATGAGAGCCGCTCTAGCTGCCCGCGACATAGAGCCTATCCAGAACACGCTTTAGTGGCGCCCTCTCGCGCCGTCGACACGGAATACGGCAGCCGTGAGCGCTCGCTCAGCTCACTACCCCTCGTCTAGTTCACGGCCACTCAAGCAACCAAGGACGTCATGAAGGAGATTATTTTTCGCTTGTTTTTGTAATTTTAATTTGCCTATAACTTTTAAAATAAAGCGAAATTCGAGAGAAGAAAAGTGTCATTAAGTAACTACGTTCAGTGCGCTCAGGTTTGGTGCAAATTAAAAATTAGTAAAAAAGCCATTGCAGGGCCCCTCATGCGAAATGATGTCCGTAGAACATATGACTCCAAGATCAATAATAAGGGTTTTCACAACATTGCATAACAACTGGTTGTTGTTTTTTCTGGTGTTTATCTTTTTGCGATATATGTTAGTTATTTTTTCGCTACTGTTTTGTTGTCGCAGCTCTAACTTTACCAACAAGACGGGAGACCAGAGCAATTGGCAAGCTAACTGTTAACTTTCTGTCTGCCTCCCGGCGTCTGTACTTGTATACCAAATAAAATGAATGATCGATTTTTTCGGACAGACCCAGGATTCTAAATCTCGGCTGGTCTGGGACGGTTCCAGGGTGTCTACCATAGGTTTGTGTACTTTGCGTGCGAAATTCTTGGAGGTGTCCAACGCCGCATGGAGGTGTTAAACTTCGTTTCACCTTCCGTCCAGACGCAGCGGATGCTACGAGGGAACGGGACCAATCAAGCAGCGTCCAAAGTGCAAATCACTAGGCTTGTTCTGTTTATGATTGGTTCGGCGATGAAAAACACAGACAGAAACATTACGAACACCATGACGGTGCCCTTTTGACGCTCTCCGATTCGTCATATAATCTCGTAGCATCGGCTGTGTCTGGACGGAAGGTGAAACGAAGTATAGTCCGACACCCTCCAATCACTGGCTTCGGGGTACGCGGTCTGCGATTGTCTCTTCGTCATTGCGTGCACTTTAATCTCGTTCAGTATTTCTAATCAGTTGGGGCTTGAGCTTAATTTAAAAAAAAGAAAAAAGAAAGCCGTGTGAGCAGAGGAAGTAAACATTTCTGCTTTATTATTTCTCGTGAACTTATTCATTTTAAGTGCCGCAGAACTCGCCTTCCGCAGTTTGCCGTGGAAGATTTCAATGATATGATTGGGTCGAGGATTTTGGAGCACTTTTCGGAGCAGCCAAGAACACTTTCGGAAAACAAACATACTCTTCATTCTCATTCATTCCACTGGGAATACTATGGGAAGGTTCATGTGTTGGCCTGTCCATTGTCCAACTAAGAGACTGTGCTCCTTTGCCTCCCCACTTGTGTGCAACCACTTATTAAAATTCATTGCAAATCGTATTAAAATTACGCATTAAAAAAAAGATCAATGACATCAGGGCTGGGCAGAAATAATCTGAAAAGTATTTGGAAATACACATACTGGAATACGTGACAAAGACAGCTAAAACATTGATACCGAAATACATTTCTAAAATGTATCCCTACATGGATCAGAAATGCATTTGAAAAATAGAAAATTATTTGGAAATACAAATACAGAAATACATTTCCCCTAAACAGAAATACAGACACTGAAATACATACTCCTAAAAAAAAAACTATTTAGGTGCTTTGACACTCCGTAGAACTATTTGGATGCACACAGTACTGTGTACAAAGGACAAGAAAGAAGCACAGTCTACAATGCTCAATAAACATAATCTAAATGCATTGTCTTAACCAACAAATAAGCATTTGCTGCAGGATGCAGCCTGAATATTAACTTCAATATCTTTTTGGCTCAAATTAAATTTACCGCAGAATTAAAATCTTGCATTTGTGTTGTAATAAAAAAAATAAAAAAGCCTTTTTGTTGTTATTATGGCTTGTGCGTGGGGCTTTTTCTTCTTCTTTTTTCGACATCTGGCTTTCTTTCTTTTTTTTTTTGCGGCAAAATTACAGGATTTTTTAAATCAGTTGTGTGTTCTCCCAAACAACCTCGAGAAATCGCCGGAGCTTTGACCAATTTGGGCGCCTCTTTCACCATTGACCTTACGACGTCACCATTGAATGAAGTTCAATGAACCCGTATTCTTTTATCTGCCAGTTAGGTTCGCCGAAGAATAATCGACCTCCGGAAGTTCGAGAAAACATTTGTCATCTTTTGCAGAATGGAGACAAAACGTCCCAGATGAAACTTGGTCTTCACCTTCATTGTGGAGGTCAACGATTCCATGAAAATAGTAACGAAATGCATCGGCCCCTAATAGTATCGCGATACCAGAAATACACCCGAAAATGTATTTTGATACAGAAATACAAAATACATTTTAAAAAATGTATCGCGATACAGAAATATGAACACATAATGTATCTGCGAAATACTATCGCGCAACCCTGAATGACATCTTACATGTAGAAATTTATGCTGATGCAAAGTTAGCATGTGGACCTTACAAAATCCAGCTGCAGGCTGTTCCCAAGCTTTCATTCCCTTGACAAAGTTAATTTAGTTTTATTTAATACCTCATTTACTGTGGCCATAGGGAGTCTATTTAACGGTGCTAACTAATAAAAAAAATACAGCTCTGCCCCGTTAAACGTAACTAACGTAATGCATCAATCCTTTCCTCACACCTAAGTTTAAAATATATTTTCTTAAAAATAAAATCGAAAAAGAAACACGAACAAATATGCACGCAATTTATCAGCATGCCACGATCTATCAAATAAACTAATCGTAGCTTTAGTTTTGCGGACCTTACTGTAAGGTAAATGTCATCCCATCAGCATTCACCAAGTTCTTTCTGTTGTTGTTTTAGTCCCCAAAGGAATGTTTTATCCTTAACACGAGGCTGCGCTGCGGCGAAGAGACATACGTAGAAGAATCATGATGTTTAAACCCCGAGTCTGGGAAGGAAACTTGAAGATATATTAGAAGAAACAAAAGAAAGGAGACAGACAAGCGTCTCGATTTTTCACTAATAATACGCAGAAGCGCCATGTCAACACTGTGGGTGTAACTTCTCAGCAGTGCATTCGTGCGCGGCGAGAAGCGCACTCAACGGAGAAAACGAAACTGCCCGAACCGACCCCAAGCATTGAGAAGTACGACGAAACTTGGGGGAACTGAGTCATGTTTGATACGGACATTAAATCAAATCACACGTTATTCTAAGCGATAACCGAAATTTCTGAAAATTCGCTGGAGTTTACTGAAACAATGAAGCAGTATATAGCGATGCCTGAACTGTTAGTTTCTGTATTTATAAAGTGAAATGCACGTCTGGCGTAATGCAGGCGGAGATTCCTCATACTATGACGAAACATAGCAGGATGTATAGCAGGGTAAGAACTTTGGCACAGTTTGGCACAGCAAGCACATCACTTACATTTATACACGTCATGTAACCCAGGGAAGAAATACACGATTCTCATGCGTTTATGCCGGCACAAATAAAGTGAAATGCACTTTGCGCCGGCACAAAGCGAAGCCTACCGGTCTCCCCACGGAGAAACCGCTGCGACGCCTCATCACACCTTGCTCGAAAACGCGGAACGTGTGATTGAGAGTCTGACAGGTGCCTTGCGAACGACAACACTCGCACCACAGACCCAACGGCCTCCGGTCCGAATTCCCGTCCCGACTTATCGGGGTTACGCAGACAGAGCGAGCGCTACGGACTTCCTTGAGGATTTACGGAAGTACCAACGCGCGATGGGAATGTCCGATCGTGAAATACTTGAGCGCATTCTGCCAATCGCGCTCGTCGACGAAGCCGCTCGCTGGTTCCGACTTGTCGGTGACCAACCCGGAACGCTCGATCAGTTCCGGGAAGCGTTCCGCCACGAATTCCTTCCCGCTGACTACGAGAGAAGGATGCGGCGGGAGCTCGAACAGCGAACCCAGCATCCGGACGAGTCCCTGCTGGAGTTCGTACGAGCCATGCAAGAGCTCTTCGAGCTCGCGGAACCCTCAGCTCCCCATGCAGAGCGAGTGGAACGAGTCATACGCCAAAGCCACCCGACTTTCGCTGCGTATCTCCGAGGCAGCCGTTTCCGCGACCTGAACGAGCTCGCCTCCGAGGCCCGGCGCCTTCAGGGAGATATTCTCGCTGCCCGTGCGTACCGGCCTCCACCTCCAGCGTCAGCGGCCCTCGAACCGCGCTGCGCGTGGAGCGGGGACACGTCATCCCGAGCACCGAGGCGCTACGATTCCGCAAACTATGCGGAAGATCGGTGCCGAGACACGTACGAAATCTCAGATCGTGCGCTCGACCCGTACTCCTACGGTAGACGAACAAGCCGGCCGACGCCGCAGTTCAGAACCACCGACTCGCGCCCCAACGAGGCAGCGAGGCAGGAGGAAACGAGGATCCCACAATCTCAGCGAGCCGATGCACGCTACGACAGAGCCGGCGAAAACCAAAACGCACGGCGGAACCCCCGGCGAGGCGACGACAGAAGATGTTTCCGGTGCAATCGCCCCGGTCATCTCGCTCGCCAGTGCCCGGAGCGGCCGAACACGGAATCGCACCGCGCGGGAAACGAGCAAAGCCACCGGTAAACGGCCCCTGGATGGACCGACCGGTGGCTAACAACGAATCAGAGGGTCCCATGGCCACTCTTTTACCGACCGCCTACAGAATAGGCTTCCCGACCGGCACGCCGGCCCCGTTCATTTCTGTGACGATCGCCGGCAAGCCATTCAAGGCACTCCTCGACACCGGAGCAAGCGCTTCGCTGTTCGGCGACGAAGTGCTGACTCACCTCCGACAGAATTCTGTCCGACTCCGAGAATGCAACACTGCCTTTCGCCTCGCCTGCGGAACCGCCCTTTCGGCTGGTACCGCGCGGCTGGTCGCGAGATGGGAGAATCGAGTACGACGACAACGCTTCGCTCATCTCCCTGGCCTGACGGTGCCCATTATTTTGGGCAGAGACTTCCTTGCCAAAACAGGCATTGTAATCGACGTCAGCAGCGCAGGCTATCGGGAGGGCACGTTTGCACCCCTGAAACCTTTCTGCGAACCCCCGGCCGTACCGCCAACGCCACCATTGGCGCAAGCAACGAACAGCCGAGAGGAAGCGAGGGACTCCATAAACCGGGCCATTGACCCCAAGACACCGAGTCCAGCGCCGATGGCAGCGAGCGCCGCCCCCATTGGGGAAATGACGCACCCACTGCTCACGCAGTCATGCAGCGTGTCAGGGCGAGAGAAAGCCCGACTGTCGTCGTTGTTGCGCCGCTATGACGCAATGTTCACGGACCGACCGGGCTGCACAAACGAAGTGCGACATCGCATTGACACGGGCGACGAACTGCCAAGAAGGCAGAACGCGCGACCCGTAAGCTTGGCTAAACGAAAAGCCATCGACTGTGCCCTGGACGAAATGATCGACACCGGAGTTGTCCGGCGATCTAACAGCCCCTGGGCATTCCCCGTGGTGTTGGTCCCGAAGAAAGACGGCAGCTCACGTCTTTGCGTGGACTACCGCCGTCTGAACGACGTCACACGAAAGGACGCTTACCCGCTACCGAGCATCGACTCGATTCTGTCCAATTTGGGCAGTGCGCGGTACTTCACCACCCTGGACGCTAGCCGAGGCTACCTCCAGGTTCGGATGGAGCCAGGTGACGAGGCAAAAACAGCCTTCTGTTGTCACCGCGGGCTTTTCGAATTCACACGAATGCCCTTCGGTCTGTGCGGAGCGCCCATGACGTTCCAGCGACTGATCGACCGAGTACTGGGAGAAGCCAAATGGAAACACGCAATGGCCTATCTCGACGACATCGTCGTCTACTCCAACACCTTCGAAGATCACCTACGTCATCTCGAGGACGTACTCGACCGGCTAAAGGCCGCGGGAATGACCCTGAACCCCGAAAAGGCTCAAATAGCCGAAACTCGCATCGCCCTGCTCGGGTTTCAACTCGATCGCGGGCGCATTGCGCCACATCCCGACAAACTACAGGCAATCCTGGAGTTTCCTGCGCCAACCGACGTGAGCTCCCTCCGCCGCTACCTGGGAATGGTGAACTTTTATCGCCAATTCATCCCAAACTGCGCGACACTTCAAGCACCACTGACACGCCTATTGCGAAAGTCCGTGAGTTGGAGCTGGGGTCCCGAGCAGGAAGCGGCCTTTCGCCGCACCTCCCGAGCGCTCGCAGACACAGCCGAACTCAAGCTACCCGACTTGAACAAGCCCTTTCTGATCCAAACAGATGCCAGCAATCTGGGCTTGGGCGCGGTCCTGCTCCAACAGCACGAAGGTGTACTCCGACCGGTGGCCTTTGCCAGCCGCTCGTTGACGCCAGCTGAAAGGAATTACAGCACATGCGAACAAGAGTGCCTAGCCATCGTCTTCGCACTCCGGCGTTTCGACATTTGCGTCGACGGGACCACCTTCGTGATCGAAACAGATCACCAAAGCCTAATATGGCTCTCCCGACTTCGCGAACCCGCGGGTCGCCTGGCAAGATGGGCTTTGATGCTGCAAAAATACGACTACGTCATGCGGTACAGGAAAGGCAGCACAAACGTGGTGGCGGACGCATTGTCACGAGCCCCCGTAGACTGCACACAAATTTCCGCAAAGACCCAGGCCGAGCCAACGACACTCTCAGTGCCAGGCGAAGCCGTGACTCAGTCCCAAAGGGGCGGCCGAGTTGACCACCCCGGACGAGACGATCAACCACCTAGACCAGACTTTGTACACGTTACTGAAAAATAGTAAGGAATTACATTTACAATTACTCAAGGCTAAATTGTAATTTATTACAATTACAATTACCCTTCCATGAAAGTAAGTGACCGTTACCCCAAAAAGTAATCCGTTACTTTCGTGGCGTTACTTTCAACAATATTGTCTTCAATTAAAAAACAAAGGGGAGAGGGTTATTCAAGTTCTTATTTTTGCCACCTGTTCCATTTGCGCACAGGCGGCGGCGGAGTATCGGGTATCGTTATCGGAGTCATCGGACCGATCGACTAAAATTCTCCATTCTCGAAATCGAAAAGCTGTAGAAGTCATCATACATCTAGCCAAAACTAGAATAAGAATTGATTTATGTCCATCTTACTATACCGGCATATATTGGCAGACAATAGCAAAACATATAGTGGTAACAGTAAGGTTATAATTAAATAGTAAATAAGGTTTGGCTCGATATTCCTCTTCCTTTGGTTCTGAACAGGTCGAGCCTCAGTTGAGACGTTGGTGAATAAAAAAAGGTTTCCAGTAAATAAATATAAATAATTGAAAAAAAAGGACACTCATAACAACAATTAATTAGAACGTCGGTTAAAAAAATGAAATGTAAACGCACGTTTGCCGTGTGCACCTTTCTTGGTGCCGTTCAAAAACACACGGAGCACGAATCGACTGCAGTTTACTCTGGTGTTCTCCAGATAGACGTCCGCTGATGCCACGGGCAGCAAAGGGCAGAGTACTAATTAAGCCGCGCTATGGCCCCACTCTCGAGTTTAACTCTCTCCCAAGCTCAGAATATCAAGTCTACGTCAGCCACTATTATGTTTATTTGTAAAAATATCTGCTTCAGATAAGATGCGTCCTGCTGGGGGAAAAGCGGGAAGAAGAGGAAAGGAAGACTATTACCATTTTCAAAGTGCTCGCAAAAAGCTGACTCACAAAAACACCATCTTCCCGAGGGGAACCACGGGGTGATGCGGAGCATCGTGTTAGTTCCGAGGAAAGGAGTCAGTTGCGTGTTGACGTCGAGAGATGGCGCCACCGACTGCCCTAGCGTAACCCCCTACGCGAGCCTTCGTCGCGGCTCGCGGCAGAGAAACTTGGAACGCTCGCCACTCGCCGTTTATTTTTTTTCACACTTGAAGGAGAGGAGACTAAAGGAGGAGAGTTGCGCGTGCGCGCGCGGTGTGAGTACAAGCGAACGCACGCGCAGTGCACGCAGCTGGTAGAGAGAGAGAGCGGAGAGAGTAACGCGCAGCTGTTGGAGAGAGGGAAGGAGGAGAGTTGCGCGTGCGTAGTGTGAGTGCGGACTACGACGCCGCGGGACATAGACCCGAGCAAGAGATGCTCCGCATCTAAAAGGATGACTGAGGTGCAGATAACCTGGCTGGAATTCACAAATAAAGTATGCCAACTCTAGAAGTTGAACTACAAAAAGTAAGTAGCTTTTAAAACAGGGTCAAAGAAGGTGAAAGAAACAGAAAAAAATACATCCTGTTTTCGAGAAGATGATAAGTGTGCAGCAGCGAACGAGGATGCTTGCGGCAATAGCACCTTCACATATTATCACATCGCTTTTAGTGGATTTTAGGGTAGACGGAGCGTTGTCTCCTGTTGTGACATTATGAAAATGGTCGTAGTCATAAACGAGAAGGACATTGTTAATTCTTGTCTGTGCACTACCCGTTTGGAGCTTCTCGAAGAGGTACACAATCACTTCGCGTCCTCATCTTCCCGTTTTCGATCACACAAAAAAAAAAAAACCACTAAGAAAAGCGGACATAATCTTGCCGCCCCCCGCCCCTCTTTTTTATTTTTTGTAGAAATGTTTAGTTGGGTTTTTTGACATTGTGGTTAGGGTCTAAAAAAATAGATTTAGGGGCTTGGTGTTGCAAAGAAAAAGGGCTTTGCGGAACTGAAGGGTGCCAAGCCTCCCTTTGCGCGTGACAGTGTCGCTGCGCTGGACCGTACCAAAATAAAGACAAACCTTCCTTTAGAAGGAAGAAAGGTGGGGGGGGGGGGGGAGTTGGTCCTAGAAAGAAAGTAACGGATTACAAGGAATCCGTTACGTAAAAAATGTAAGGGAATTACTTTAAAATTACTCTAGAAAATATGTAATTATTCCGTTACTAAATTACTGAAAAATGTAAGGGATTACAAGATAATTTCGTTACTTGTAACGGATTACGTACAAGTCTGACCTAGACGCAGTGAGCGCAGTGGGAATCGTGTTCAGCAAAGAAGAGCTTCTGAAAGCGCAGCAGAATGATCCGTTTTGTCGAAAGGTGATCGACGGACTCGCGGAAGAGTCGGACGCCGTGGAGGCGGGCGGTGCGACCGCCGGGCGCAACACTACTGGTATTGTAGTAGGCGCCGAGTGCCGGGACGTATCTGGTATTGGTGCGGGCACGGAGGATTCATATCTGCTGAGCAATGACGGGCTTTTGCTGAGGTACATACCCTCTGACAACGACTCCAACGAGGCGTTCAAGGTAGTAGTACCCCGCAGTCTGAGAAACGCAGTTTTGCGCTACTATCACGACTCGCACTTGGCCGGACACGCGAGCGGCTCCAAGACTTACTCAAAGTTATGCCGCATCGCCACCTGGCCGGGCATGAAACGGGACGTTTTCCGTTACACCCGCACGTGCCACTCCTGCCAAAGCTTCAAACCAAGAGGCGGCAAACCGCCGGGCTTAATGCAACCGATTCCGAGCCAGCAATCATGGTCTCTAGCAGCTTGCGACGTGGTCGGCCCCCTACCGAGGAGCCCGAAAGGTCACCAGTATCTGCTGGTTGTCACTGACCACTTCAGCAAATGGACGGAACTTTTTCCACTCCGTACGCTGACAGCCCGAGCCATCACGGAGAAGCTCATGGAGGTTTTCACCCGTTTTGGATTCCCCGAAGCTCTTCTGACAGATCGAGCGAGCTACTTCGTCGGGAAGGTATTCGTGGACGCGTGCAATGCCCTTGGCATAAAGCACAAAACAACCACACCGTACCACCCGCAGTCGAACATCACGGAGCGATGTAACAGAAACATCAAACCAATGCTTGCCGCCTTTGCGGAAAGGCACCGTGACTGGGACGCATATATCCCCGAGATCGGGTTCGCACTTCGGACCACTCTCAACCGTTCGACGGGCTTCACCCCCGCGTTCCTCACATTCGGGAGAGAGCTTCCGAACCCCATGGACCGTGTCCTAGGGGCGAGCGCCGGGGTGGACAACGCGCAGCCGACGCCGACGCAAACGGACCACGCGCGCCAGCTACAAACTCGGATGACGGAAGCCTTCTCAGAGGCACGTCGTAATCTCGGGGTAGCACGAGCTAAACAAAAAGCTCAGTACGACCGCTCGCACCGAGACCTCCGCTACAAAGTGGGCGATCTCGTCCTCAGGCGGAACCATGTTCTGAGTGATGCCAGCAAAGGCTTCTCGGCCGCTTTGGCCCCGAAGTGGTGTGGCCCGTATCGAGTGCAGGGAATTCTTTCCCCACTCGTGTACAAGCTGACAAACTTGCAATCAAGAAAAGTCGGTGGGCCGGTACATGTGTGCGATCTGAAACCCTACCATGAGAGGGAAAACGGGGCCAACGAGCAAACTCAGCCCCCGCAAAGACATGCACACGCAACGCGAGATAACGCCGACGACGAACAACAGGCGTCTCGCTACAATCTGCGTAGACGGAGGAACTATTATCCGAAGTTTTCGTAGAGGCAGCCCCAGTATGTGGCGAAATGTCACATTAAGGGAAGTGCAAAACACAATGCATCTGCTGCCTTCGCGAACGCGCTAGACACCATTGTTACTGGCAAGCAGCGACCTAAGTAGGTCACCTCAACGTTCGCTCCCCGATCAACCCGTAGGGGAATCCCCCTAACAACGGCTTCCGAGGAAAGGGTAGGCGTAACGGACATTGGTCAGTTATCGCCACCTACGCTCACGTGGGCCACACGTCACCGTAGAGCGCGGTGCGAGCGTCGTCACAAGCGGTCGGAGACCAACTGGTCATTCTACCGCAGTACGTCTCGCACCTACGAAGAGGACGGACCTCCAGCCTTTGCTTCGCGCCGTTCGGGAGCTGCTGTCTCCTGGCTACGGCAGTTCAGCGGCGTTCATGGACCACGACTGCGCGGGACTCGTCAGGCGGCCCCGCTACCCCAGCCAGCCGCGGGCCAAACCAGCAACCCGTCGTTTTCGGGGGCCGATGGGATCGACATCCGGCCAGGGACTGCCCGCTCGTCATCTTCGGGACCCGCGCCGCGGTCGGAAAGCTTGCCGACCAGGGACCAACTGTTCCCGTTCGTCCCGTGGACAAGTCATGCGGCTGTGGGACCTGCGCTCTCCCAACTGCCAGGGGGTGATGCACCTGACGGTACGTCCCGTGGGCAACTTCGACCTGGAGGGCCTCATCTTCGCCGTGCGGCTCTACTCGGCGCCGGTCGAGCTCTACGACCTGCGCGCCTTCGACAAGGGCCCCTTCAACACGTTCCAGCTGCCCCAGAACAAGGAGTGCGACTGGACGGGGCTCAAGTTCAGCCCCGACGGGAAGAGCATCGTTCTCGACCAACGGGGCGGTCACCCACCTCATCGACGCCTTCCAAGGCGGTGCCCCTGGAGGCCTCCTTCCCCATAACTCACAGTTCGTCTTGAGCGGGTCGACGGACGGCCGTGTGGAGCACGGCGGAGGGCGTGGGGGGGTTCTACCGACGGCAGTGCTCAACTGCGACCACACGGACCCTGTTCGCTGCGTCCACTTCAACCCCCAAGTACAGGATGCTCGTGGCGGCCTGCTGGACGATCTGGGCGACAACGCGGCCGTAAGAGACTGGGGGGGTTGTCCCGGGCATTGTGGCCATTGGCGGCCTTTTTTATTTTTTTTATTTATTTTAGTTAGATGTTGTGTGTTTGTTTGTGTCGGTCTACCCGTTTGCGGGTGACTATTGGCTAAGGAGGGGGAGTGTGGGGATTGTGATCCCTCAACATTCTGTCGCGTCAGCGTCTTGGCGCGCCGTGGCGGCCGCGCTGGCGTAGCGAGAGGTGGCGCTGCTTACCTCCGTGAGTGGCGGGGAGCAATGGGCACGAAAGGTTTTCAGCTTTTTATACATGAGGAGTATAGACACAAAGTGGAGACAGCGCACAGTGAGCATGAAAAGTATATAATAGGTAAGGGCAACAGAAATGCAGCTGTGATCGAAAAAGGCCAGAGCACTTTGGAATTATAACAGGTATGAGGTGGTGAGAGAGATTTGGAAAGGGGTCATGGTGCCTGGTTTAACTTTTTGGAAACTTGCAAAGTGCTATGCATGAAATCCGAAGTGCATGCAAGACTAGAAATAAAACAGCGCGGGAGTAGGTAGGCTGGCTTTGGGGGCAGCCACTGCAAAACGCCAAACCAGGGAGTGCAAGGAGACATGGGATGGGCGTCATTTGAGGGCAGGGAAGCTGCGAGCTAAGATAGAATTTGAGGATAGGTTGAGGCAAATGGATGGGGAGCAATGGGCACGAAAGGTTTTCAGCTTTTTATACATGAGGAGGACAGACAAAGTGGAGACAGCGCACTAGGAAATTAAGAGGAAAGTTTTTAGGCTATAGTGGGGTTACGGGAAGAGCAGGTCTCCATTAAAGGGCAACTCCGCTCAATTCCGAAAAATTTAGGCTTACATGTGATTCCATTTCACAAAGTACTACTCAACAGCTCTACGTCTTCGGATTCGCGAAATGTTGAATATTATTTGTGTAATCTTAATTTAAACATCAGCCGATACCGAAACCGAAACTTCGGTTGCGTCAGGCAACATTGGTCTCGTGTCCTCAGAGTCATGGCCACGTCACGTCGAACCACGTGGTCTTGTGACGTTCGACGCGGGACGCGACGCGGGTAGGTCGCTTCGCATGGCGAGGATGGTGATGGCCCGGGGGAGAGGGGGAAGGGGAGAACACGAAAGAGGAGAGGGGGAGCGGAGAAACCGGACATGCGATAAACGCGCAGGGCAGCGCAAACTAGCGCATCCGCGTTACGGTGATCACGTGGACGCCGTAGAGCCAACACCGGGAGGAGAAACTCATGACGTCATCGTTCAATTTCGCTCCGAGAAGTAAAAACAACCAAAACGTGAGAATGACGTAGTCATGCCTTTGGCGTAGTGGCTCAACGTTGGCCGCTCCAACCCCGTCGCATTGACTGCGCTGACGATTGCGCCTCACGTCGCACGCTAGAGTTGGCAGATTTCGGCGACTTGGCTCGTTTGAAAGTTTGCTGGCCAGTTTATTAAATATATAGACGGAATTAGATCGTAATATTTGACATGGGGTCTTCCTCATATGATACTGAAGAGGGCTGCATAGTTTTCTAAATATCAAAAATGAAGCGGAGTTGCCCTTTAAGAAGAAAGTTAAGGCCACAGAAAGAGATCGGTGGCTAGAGGGAATGCAGACAAAGAGGGCTCTGGAAAGCTATAGATTAAACAAAACAGTTATTGCCAAAGAAAGCATTTATGATAATTCTAGGGGAAGCTCATTGTTGTTTGAGGCAAGGACAGGTGTTTTGCGAACCAGAACATACAGAGCGAAGTACCAGGAAATGGATACAGTGTGCGCTGCTTGTGGAGAGGTGGACGAGACGGCTGAGCACTTGATACTCTACTGTAAAGGGCTTCACCCTATGCCTACCGAAGACAACATAGATTTAAATAAAGTCATTGGGTTTTAGAGACAGCGAAGGAAAAGTGGATTACAAGACAGTAGAGATTACCAAGCAAAGATTAAGTGAATGGTGGCAGAAAGCACGAGAAAACTAGGTATTTTCTTATTAACTGATGGCAAGGGGGTTTTATAGTACCTCACTTTCTGTTCAGTGCAGAGTGTATATAGTTTTCACATTTAAATATTCTCAGCTTAAATGGTAAGACAAATTGGCTAGGTGGCGTAAGCTACCGCCCGATCCAAAGGGCTCAGCCGTATTCATCCATCCATCCAGTGGCTTCCTCCTCTCCCCCTTTGGGGCGATTTCCGTAACGAACCCCCGCACAAAGGAGATCGACGTGTCGCTCCTTGATTGGCCCTTTCGCCCCGCTGTTATCTTAAGACCAACGGACAGCGGGATCGCTGGGTCTTCTTCCTGCGCACCGGCGCACCGGTGAGCTTTGACCCCCCGTTCTTTGTATCTTCGTGAACGACCGTTCGGCCGTGGACCACCTCCACTCCGACGACGTTCACCAGCTTAGCCGTTGACTATTGTTATTTGTTTTGTACTGTAAATAAAAGAGTTTATCACCGTTACTCACGTGACTGGTGTCTCTTTGCGCTCGACGAGCAGCATGCCACGCGAGAACGAGACCCGCTTCGCGGTAGAGCGTCTCGCCGCGAACGTGGTACTCCCAAAGGCAGTGGCCCTAAGGAGAACCACAACAGGTATTTTTTTACGTTTGTTTTAAGCTGTGAAAGCTATACATTAATGGTGGCTGCACTGGCGAGTTATACGGCCAAGGCCCAGGGGGACACATTATAAGTAGAGAATCCTCATAATAAGCGGGTAACGAGGTTGAATTTAACAGGAAGTCGGGAAAGTTTGAGTAGGCGTGTATCGGCGTGGTTAGTTGCGGGGGGGGGGGGGGGGTGTTGTCGGTTTGTCGAAAGCCTTATATGTCTCATCGTTCAGTCGACCTTCAAAGCCCTCGAGTGAAAACACGTCGCCGACACAAAAGGTACGAAAACATGTCGGCGACACGAAAGGTACAAAAACGAAAGGTACTAATGAAACCGCGCCAACAGTGCGTCGTCAGAGAGCGCGCTGTCTTCGGAGGTTCGCTATCACGTTTACATCAGCGCTTGGGCTTTCGCCTTCAAGTCGTCTTAGAGATAACATTAAAAAAAAACTGTGATTTTTTTTATTTATCCAGTTTGGTTTTTGCTCACTTGTTGTATCGAGCAGAAGTAAAAGTTGTAAGTCAGCGCCATGTTTGTGTATTTCTTCCACTTGTCTTCTGTCTTTTGCGCTGTTCTTTTTTTTTCTTGTTTTTTTACGTCAGCACAAGTCGGTTATTTAACTAAAATTTGTAAACTTTTGAATGATTAAAGATAAATATATGGTTCCAATCAAAAACTTGTTGGGCGTGACCGAAAACCACTAAATAAGTATATCTTTGAAAAATTTGGCGTGTGTAATGTTGTGATAGCTACCCCTCGTGGAACAGGCACAAGGGCCGGTCGTGGGCTCGCAGTGGAGCGAAAACGCGCCCACGCGATTTTACAGCGGAGCTGTTAAGGGCTAGTTTCCCCAGGATAGTGTCCCCCGCAAAGAAATGAAGACACCGAACTCTGGACACCATACGCCATCCATGAACGACGGCGGCGAGCCACGTATCTGGTTGCCGCCGTCGCTCATAGATGGCGGCAGCCTTTCCACTCTGGCTTGCCGACTTGCGGCCGGCCATTACTTTTTACTGTACAGCTCCGCTGGTCTTCCTTCTGCACCAGAGTGGGAAGGCTGAAAGTTTTTATGTCTCTCATCCGGGTTTTTGCACAACCAGCTTTGCATCCGTTGCACGAGTGGTAAATTTAGCTCACCACCGCGCCGCCCCCGCACCCCAAATCTTTATGAAATTTACTTATTTCGTAGATTTCAATGACGCTCAGCAAGTTTCACTGTTGGACCAGATGTTTATTTTGGGTCCATATCACATGAGCGAATGACGTTTTAGAGAACAGAGACATTTGAGCGAATCGACGCAAGATGGCTACGTTCACGGCGCTCTTCATCAGATAGTTTAACGCGTACTGTGTGTACACTTGATAGTTGTTCCCAGAAAGAAGCGACACCACCGCTAATCGGGCTAATAAACCTGGCGATCTTCCAGAGCCTTTCATACTCTCGAGCTCCTCTTCCTCGGTGCGCACAGGTGGTCGAGATCCTCCTCGCCTACCCCTCTGGTCACATGACCTTCCCCTTAACCAATCAGCGTCGAGAAGCTCACTCCTCCTCTCCCACCCGTCAACCAATCAAAGTCGAGCCTCGCGGCCACGCTTTTATCTGGGCTTCACGAAATGCCGAGCACCTACCTAAAGAACGTTCCCCTCCCTCTCTTTTTCCCTTCTCGTTTTTTTTTCTTTCTTTTTTTCGTTCGATTGTCATCCAGTGTTTCAGTCGTTTTAATCACATCCTGTACTCGCTTTTGCGATGTAAGTTCTAGGCTCCTTTCTATTTTTTTTTTCTGTATGCAACAGCTTTTCGTTCGGCAATATGGCATCTTCTGCATATTGTGTACCTACAATGTAAATAAATGTTATGTTGGGGGGAAAATAAAAAGGATATTTTGTGACATGCTGGAAAGACACTGGTCTGGGTTCAATTCCCGCCTGGCATAAACTATTTTTACTGCGATTGCAATGAGCATCGAACCTGGTGGCCACGTTTTTATCCAGGCTTCAATAACAATGTAAAACAATAGATAAGCTTTAAAAAAAGTTTGCAGTGTTTTATTCCTATGGAGCAGTGCCATGTTTCAAATGAGGTTGCATGCCATCTATGTCATTGTATTAACTAGTTCAGAACAAGGTGTAGTGCTTCTTAATCAAAGTCCAGCCCATCTATCCTAATATCCCCAGAGATGCCCCGCCCCCGAAAGATAACCCACCCCTATTTTCGACAACTTGATATTTTTTCTTTTTTTTTTTTTACACGGAGATATTTTTATTATTTGCAGGGCCCTCACTAATGGTCAGCTCATCAGAAATGGTGTTACTTAGCCAAGGTGGGATAAGCGAACATCGCCGACTGGGAAGGACAGATTACCCCTCCCTGCGATCACAAGTTTCGCAGGTCACAATATCGCAAACAAGCTTTTTATTAACGTTCTTTTTCTTTTTTTTTTAATCGCGCATCGAAAGTTAGTTTATTCCTTATTTTTATTAGATTTGCTTTCGATTTTAGGTATATTGCCGCGCGCGCAGCTGGCCAAGTAGCCAGCGCGGCCATGCAGACGGCTTGCCATGGCCTACCGGTTATGGCGCTCTCCTTCCACGCACAAAGCCAGGGTTCGATTCCTGGCCACAGGTACGCATTTTTGTTGTTATCATGTTCTGGTAAATTCGAGAACCGTGTTGCTAATTCGAGGTTAGAATGTTCTACACGCCGAAACTTCTACGCTGATTGTTTCAGAAGCCCACGCGTGTACAAAAGGGGCTCCGCGTGGCAAGCCGGAGTCAGTCTCGCTACGACGCTCGATCCTGCTGTTTCGCCGACATCGACGCCTGCGACGCTAGCTTACTTCTATTTTGTTTTGGGCACAAGTTCGCCTAATTAAACGTTTAGTTTCTTCAGTTATTCTTTGTATAATTATTCGTCATTCGTGACATGAGGTAAATTACTAGTTCCCTCATTGGGGCATACACATCGAAAAGCCAATATCATTTCCATCACGTGTTATCGGCAAATCGGCTTGCGATTTGACTACGAGCGTTGCGCGTGTACTGCGGCGCGCCAATTGGCCGATCACAAGTCATTCCATAGAAACGACATAACTTCGCAGTGTGACAGGAACGCGAGATGCCCTTTATTTGACCCAAAAGCTCCAATGATGCAAAATAACTCTTTAAACCCTTTGATGTCCAAAACTTTACTTGAAATATTGGAGACGTAGAAACCCTGTCATGGTATTCGAGCACACAACATAACAAAAATCTAGTCTCAGAATGTTTTTTCTTTATTATTTATGTTTCTGATGTGTTGCTCATGAGCAAAATTGGGCATTTGCAGCATTATTTTACGTCCAATGACTGAAAGCACTTATGACCTGGGAGAAGGCACAGGTGCACAACGAATTTCACACAGTAGAAACACTTGAAACTGGATTTGCAATATTTGCACGGTTGTCCCCTCTCAAAGTTCCGAGGTCAATGGTGCATGCCATCGTACCTCACATCCACGTTCAGCTTTGGTTTGAAAGGACAAGTGACCCGTTTTAAAGATGCAATTCCATTCTTCACTGCTAAGCACAGGTGTCCTTGCCCTTGCGTCAGAGGGCACTAAATTTATTGAGGCACACATGGCATGGAAAAATTAAATCATTCTCGAGTTGTTGCTCCTGAACAATACTGGGCAACGAAGGGTTAAGTAACAAAACCACTACCGAGAGACCTCCCTCTGCCAGATTATGCAGAGTCTTATCGAATCGCTGACATTTACATGCAACTAATGTTTTGAAGTCTTATACATAGCTTGCAGTGATGTCACTTGGTCAGACATAAAGGGGCAAAGCGTGCAAGAGAGGGTAGCTTCCACATCGTCGACGAGGCGCTTCTGGTCTCCAGAAAAAGAGGCGGACTGACGTCGCATGCAAGCCATATATACGAAAATGTCCCGCCTATGTCTAATAGGAACTCAGGTGGTGTAGGAACGATATCTGAGCGGGCATAGTTGCAACATGACCGCTCTACGAAGAGGAATCCAGAGAAAAGCCTTCTGCAGTCTTTCTTTATTCATTTATATATATGGCACCATTTTACAAAACAACTGGGTACATAGCCATACCAGCACTTCAAAATGTCTCTGCACGGTATTCGCTTTGCACATGTAAAAAAAGGTAACAGGAGGTTCGATTTGTACAGGTCGTTTGGCTCAAAATGGTGCAGGCTGTAGCATATTTTTAACTAGAGAAGCACAACAAACATTTATGTCAGGTGCAGTTTAATTATGGCAACATGTAAGAAAAAAAATCACCAGAGTAAGCTGTACCAAAAATAAGCTTTGCACAAGGTTGACAACCACCACAATGTCTCAACGTTGCAGGAATTGACCGGGGTACAAGATAAATCTCTAATTAATGTAACTGTGCTGAAAAAAAAAAAAAAGTGGAATGTTTGTGTGTATAGGTATGTATATATATTTATATATCTTATTCGAGCAATGCAACCTGAAAATGTAGAGTTGAGAGGAAACAATTGTAACCACACAAAACAATGGTTGTTGAACAACCTAAGCTATAAAACAGTTTTGTAGAATTCCATTGAAGTGATTAACCACTAGGTAGCAGCGTAAGCATGTGGCCTGCTGTACATCTTGCAGAAAACAAAACAGACTTCATGATTTGAACCCTCGGAACCCACAAAACGAAACTTGCCGTAAGCACTCCTGGCCTGATCGGTTCGTGTAAGACTTATCCTGTAACGGGACGAAGTCCTCGGGTGACCTCAACGGCAATTCATGATCGAGGAATGTTCGCATTTTCCGAGGATTGGCTCCAGGAAAACTTGGCTCCTAGAATGGGTGCCTAGAAGAGTTTCTTCTCAAACCTGAAACCAGTTCCAAACAAAACTTGTGACATCCACACCGCGGCAATGGTAGGTGACCGTGGTACCAGTGCGACCTGCCCAACTTAAAACGTAACGGTTTATTCTAACTGCAAATCTTGAAATGCAAACAGCTTTCTTGTGTCGGTATTTCTCTATACCAAAGTGGTAATTTCTATATATAAACAATTTATTAATAAACAACAATCGCACCCTAGAAGAGCGGCCAAGAAAAAGTTGAGTAAGCTGCATCTTAGCGTAAAGGAACCTGGGGCCCTAAACTCGTCAAACACAAAGTTGGAGCCGAAAGTTCGCGGAGCGAGCCAATTGGACGTCCGCGAGAAAAGCGCAAAGTCATTGTCGTGATAGGCTAATCGGTGCGCTCCGTCAACTTCGGCCTCAACTTTGTGCTCTACGAGTTTAGAGCCCCTGTACGGTCCTTAGACTAACTTGAGGCTAAGTCAAACACCTTTATAACAAACGACTCTACTACGGAAACGCCCGTCCAACGAGGCAAAATAAAGTTCCAGCCAATCTCGTATGTGTTCAATGTGTTTATCTGACTACTACAACGAATTTGTGTTTAACAAATATGTCTGTCTGACGAAGCAATTGCACAACCCCACAAAGCGAAAGTGACTGGTATTACAAACTTTCTAGGTGAAAAGAATAGATTTTACGTGTGCTCTCGTTCTCAAGTGACGCGCATAAAAGACAAGAATACTGAGGCAGCAGTCAACACCGCCCCCTTCGCCGTCATCATGCCGCACATTCTCGGGTCCAAATAACTTGTTAGTATGCAACCTTGGGTATCCATGGCGCTATGTGACTATGTAGCTGTGTAGAAAGCCTGTACGCAAAAACATAGTCACGTAGCGCCATCTAGACACAAATTTGCAAACTAACAAATTATTTGGACCCAAAACCGAAAATGCGTGGCGCAGCAACGGAGGAAGTGACGCAGCAAATGCGGTGCCGCCTCTGCCTAGGCGTAAAAACAATAATCTGTGACAAACTAAAATGCACTGGAAGCGTCGTCTCCAGTGCAGGATCTCTACCTTCGATGACACTTCAGCGTCTTCCAACGTGTGCAGACAGCACGATGGAAGACAATGAGTATGTGCTGGGGGCAGAGCTTCTACTGCATTCCAAATGTGTCGACGACAATAGCAAAAAGACTACATGCTAGCCAAACATACGAAGCAAAACACCATTGGTCCAAAAAACGATTTGCAGTTATATTTGTTTTTCTCACTCAGAAGAAAGGCTACCTCCAAACCATAAATGGAACGGAATGTATGTATGTACAGCCCCAACTTAGGTGTCACAGCAAAATGCAAAGAAGCCCCATTGTCAAGTCTGAGCGAACTGCATCGTGCGCTGGATGTCAAAGATGCACGATTTTGTGTGATGGATCAATTAAGTGTAACAAAACATTTTTTATAGCGGCAATTGATGCTACGAGCAGTCGGGTCAATCAAGCAGTGTCGAAAATGCACAACTAAAGTGCAAAAGTGCTCGTCATCTTTCTGTGTGTACGTTATCACTGGCTAAACTACCCCAATGAAGTGCAGTGATTGCGCCATGACCTTGCACTTTTAGTATGTGGTGTGCCCACTTGTATGTCTTCTAGCCATTGACTGTGCTTTGGCTCGTGGTGAAACAAGGTACGGCAGTACCGAGGCTAGCACTGTAGCAAAGTTAGCGACAAAGCTAGTGGCGCCACTTTCTCGAAGAGCTTAGGATGCAAATACTCACGAGTACAATCCATGCACTCCGCCCTCAGCCTGAGCAGAGACAGATCTCTTCTCAAACTTGATGTCGCCCGAGTACATGTTTGCCCTGCACAAAACGAGAGCGCCCAAAGATTAACAGAAACCCCCGGTTAACACTCTGCTCGAATAAATCAACATATGTAAAGCATCTAAGCTCGAGAAATGTAGCTGAGCAACAAACAACCAACTTCACGAGGCTTCGAAATCCAACCTCTAAGGCTTCACTGAAGGAACACTCTTTCCATCCAGTCCTTCTGAAGCAGTCAAACATTACTCAACCACAGCATACTCATTCTAAAGAAAAATGACAAATAGAAAACCTTCGCAATACAATCAGCATACCTGCCAAATTTGGAGAAACAGAATCCGAAAGATTTTTTAAGCGGCAAGAGGGGGGGGGGGGGGCATCTTCCTTTTTTAAATTTTGACAATGAGTTTACATGAAGACAACTTTATTACATTTGTATTGCACTGCTCCCCGTTTATTAAAGAGGCCATGAAATGAATTTTGGGCTGGGATAAATGCATTTAGATTGGGGTTTTACTAATCTCATATCAATTAGTGGTCAAAAGAAAGAGGGTAGGAAGTCAAAAGCCTGCTTTTCAGTACAAAATGGGAAAACATAGCGTGGACTATTTCGAGCCTCCTTTCCTTCGAAAGCTCTTCACCTTTTCACTGCAATACATCTGCGCTACCCAAACAATATCTGTCGGCCCCAGCTCACGCATTGGACACGAGCACCAGGTCACTATACTATCTCGCTATACTCTGTTCACCCCTAAGCCGGTAGTGCGGTGGGAGCTACGTGCTTGCTGGACCAATCAGCCGCCTCCCTTTCATCACCTCACCACATTTTCTGCCCGTGGGTGTGCGCGAGGGGCATGATCATGTGGCAAAAGATAGGAGTGTTGCTGGCCCAACCAGCACGTAGCTTCCACAGCACTGTCAGCTTAGGGGTGAGCGGAGGACAGTCGCATGCAGTACTGTGGAAGCCACGGGTGAGAGAGGGGGCAAGCAAGTTTTGTCAAAATTCTGAGCGACAGGCTAACCTTCTACGGGGAGAATGGCAACGTGTGGGTACACAAAGGAGGGTCCGAGCAAGAGAGTAGTTCCTCATTTCCTCTCTTGAACTGTTAGCTGTGTACTCTCGCCCCTGTACGAAATTTGTGAGTTGAGGAGGAAAGCTAAGAAGGAAGAAGTTGAAAGATAATTTCATGGCCCCTTTAAGTGTGGGGAGGGGGTTTAACTTAAGATTTTGGGAGATTTTCCTGTCAACCGTATCAAAATTCGGGAGTCTCCAGGGTGATATGGGAGACTTGGCAGGTATGAATCAGTATTTCTACTTTATCTGTGTCTTTTAACTCAGAAGTTTCAATCTTTCAAGACTAAAGTCAAAATGACCATCGTTGAAGAATGTCATACAGGCTCCTAGAGAAAGAACTCCACTATTCATCTAATTCTCCTCTCCATAGAAAACCTTCAAAACTTCTACCATTTTCAAGGAGACGAGGTAAGAATAATCAGCTGACAAATAAAAATTTCAATGCCAAGGGCAAAGAAGCAAGAGGAGGCACCCACTTGAGCACATCCAAGCTACGAGCACCGATGTCCTGGCAGCCGTATTTGATGCCCGTGATCAGGTATGGCACGTAGCGGTGAATCGAGCCTTTGTCGACGATGGTGCCCGAAACACCCTGGGCCACCCGAACCTTGTCTTGGTCACTGAAGAAGGAAGAAAAACTTTGGTTAGCTAGTTCCTGAGACAATGGAATCCATTTGCAACTTCAGAAAAATCAAATAAAAGGATTTTACAATGAATCGAGTCAGTCCTGCATGCACAAAATTATTGCACTTAGCTCCTGGTAAAACGTTTTGTAAGGTTTTGAGCTCGCAACAAAACAGTATTTATAGTATACTCGGAGTTTGAAGTCTGCTTGCTCAAAGCAATTGGCACGAAACAAGCACAGTAACGAACAGAGTCTTCGCAATTACGAGTCTTATACACTTGTCATTCTACACTCTTCCAAAGAGAACGAGACCGTCTGTCTAGCAGAGAGTTTTAAATACTACATAGGAGCAAGTTGGGCCAGAACTGCAATAAATAAGGCATAGCCATGAGCCAACACTAGTCAGAAATGCTTAATCAAGAGGAACAGCGGCGACCTAAAACATCTAGAGTTCCATCCACTAGAGACGAGAGAGTAGCAGTCACAGGGTTCAAGTACCACAAAACTTCCGTGCGTGCGCCATTGTTGCGATAAGCGCCCACCCCCAACCTTGAAAACGTTTGAAATATAAGCAAAGGACACATCAAGTGCCTAACCCAGAAAACTTCCAAGACTACAGAGCTAACAGAGGGATCCTCCCCTTCAGCTCCGAGAAGTTCGTGCAAAGCGACAAAGCTTTACGCGCGTGCGCCAGTGCAATGCGGTGAAGCTCGACAAGAGAAAGAGCACTGGTTTAAAGCACGCATTGGCAACGTGGATGCGACAGCTCTAAAAATGACGGGTCCCGCACTCCGTACCGCTCCGTTGGACCAAACTAGGGCTTTCTCGCCACATGCCCCTTTTGCTTCCCAGATCTCCGAGCTAACAAGCGCCCATCCCCATTTTTTCGGGATCATCTCCAAGTTTTAGGTGGTCAGCTTGCTTCGTATTTTATGCTAGGAATACGACAAATTAAATGCAAAAGTAAGAAAGCTGTAAGGAAGAAAGATAGAGGGAAAACGCAAGAGATAGAAGCCCCGGTACAGCACCCTCACCTCTGGTAGTAGCGGTTCAGGCTGCCGCTGCCCTCGGTGCTTTGCATGGCGTCGAGGGATCCCATACCGCGGTACTTCTTGAGACGAACGCCATTGGAGAAGAAGTATTCACCCGGAGATTCAGTCGTGCCCGCAAGCATCGAGCCCATCATCACTGCAACGCAAGGTGCACGTAAGAAACGGATGCCCTCGCTTTCTAAAGGAAGCAGATCTTAGCGGGGCAGCCTTCTTAATCTTTCAGGGTCTGGAAGTTTTCTTTGCAACGAGACTTTGATCAGGTGAGTGAAAAAAGTCAAGGAGGTTAGATCTTGCGAAGAAAATAAAGTATATAGCAATTGTTATTTACAAATTTTAAAAATGGCTGCCCTTTTTGTTTATGTTTAATCAGCTGTGATCCTCAGTTCTTCGCTAAGCTCTTTATCCCACAGTGGTGCAAGAGTGTTGACATTACATGCTACATGGAAAATTACCAGATCTCTAGGTTGGTCAAGCAATGCTGCACTTTCCCAGCCTACCTCTTCCCAAATGAAAAGAAATAGATCAATTGAATTGCAATTTTTAAGACAACCCTTTAAAACTTTCTTGTGCCATACAGCCCTTGTTTATTTCTTTACCATAGCCCTACAAACATGATGTCACTAATATTTCACTATTCACGATAGAGTTTATGGAGTTTCATTTTCGCAAAGATCCCACGTGACAAACTAGTGCTTACTTCACCAAGTACAAATTAACATTTACCAGTATGTATTCTGTGTGGGCACTAGATCACCAAAAAAAAAGATCAAGCAAAACAAAACTTAAAAAGGAAAAGTTCAAACGAAAAAAAAAAACAAAAAAACTAGGTGTCGAAAATGAACTGCATCATTTTAGTCTCATCACTTTTTAAGAAATATGCACTCGAAAAACAATGCAACGTCAAATGCCTGGTCGAGCCTTTGTGGATGCGTGCACGTAGAACGGCAGACTGTTTTAACGACTCGACAAAAGATAAAAACAAGGTTGCCTTAGGAGGGAAATTGTGCACAGCCCGACAAGCTTACCCGTAGAGGCTCCCAGTGCCAAAGCCTTGATGATGTGACCGACGGAACTCACTCCGCCGTCGGCGACGCAGGGCACTCCGAACCGCCTGGCGTACTCCGCCCACCTTGTACACGGTAGTCGCCTGGGGCCGCCCGCACGCCATCACTGCACCGACAACAAAGAAGGCCCTGAGCACGCTTCTCCCCGGCCACGCCACCTTTGCAGCTCGACAAATGTTCCGAGTGGTTTGCGGACGTTGCGAAAGTAACAACCTGGGGTGCCGTGACAATTGCCTTGTGATCACTATGTAGAAAACTCCAAGAAATTGTACGACACCCGTGACTAAAAGTCAAATCTGAGCCCAAGAAGTTAAATTGCTTTTTCGTATCTTGGTTCAACAAAGATTTAATTGTCACAAATGCCAAGAGTGACAAATGCATTTCATTAGGGTTTCTAGTTTCCGGCAGTCATATTTTTAACTCACTATAGCCTTTATAAGTGTAAATTATGTAGCAACACAATTCCAGTGGCTAAAAAAGTCAAAAGATTTTCAAGAAGAAGTGAACAGCTCCAAACAATTTAAAAAGTGCGACCAAAAGTGCACAGACCATAACAAACGTAAACTCTCTTCCATGTTGGTTGCACCAATCTCTTCTGCCAATGTGTCCTCAGAAAAATACTACTATATGCTATGACTCCTTTCTTCATTTAGAACTTTAATTTTTCTAGGTACACCATCAGAAACCAAATATAAATACCAAACACTCAATCGGATGTCCGGTGCCGGTCTTTTCTCACCGATTTGTAAAAATATAGCACTCACTGCTTGTCAGTAGTTTTCCATAAAGACCGGAAACCAGAAAGAATAGTTAGCATGGAGCCTGCTGAATCGTTTAGCCAACGACAGACTGCCTACCTTCCTGAGTGATGCAAATGGAGCCGGAGCCCATGCCGACTCGAAGTCCATCCACGCCGGCTTCGATCAGGTTCTTGGCCTGTGCGGTGGTCACAACTGGGCAGACAATGCAAGGACATGTTCAACGGGGTTCAGAAGAACAATTTATACCAAAAGTAGGGAGCCACTTACCGTTCCCACCAATAATTTGGAGGCCTGGGTATTTGCTCTTGATGTACTTGACCATCTCAATCTGGTACACAGAGTTCCCTTGGGAGGAGTCCTGCGCAGGAGACCGACGCAGGATTGGTATGTACCGCTAACGTGCTATGGCTACAGCTCACACTCGTTAGTCGGACATTCCTACTTCATGATCACATTTTTGGGGGCATAGACACCGGCCCACTAAGACAACTTTGTAACACGTCTTCGGAAGCGCACATCTTTCTCTCGTTGACAAAACAACCCAGCAAGATTTAAGAAAAAAAAAAGTTATATAAATCAGATTTACTTTATTTAAACCAGATTATTATTTAAATCCCTTCGGGTAGAAAAGAGTGATTTGCGTCACAAGATGTTTCTAAAAATGGCTGCCCGATATAAATCTTTCTTGTTTGGTCATATACAGAATGAATTACCATAGAAATCATATAAAATGATAGGCAAATGCTAAAAAGACTATATTTTGGGGATTTTCTCGGGGAAAAGCGTTGGATTTAAATCATAATAGTACCGTAAAATACCGGCAAGCGCATACTCAAAATTTAAATTGCGAAAAAAACACTAATTTTACATATAAATGTATTGCGCGTATTTTTCTCAGGTCTTACCAGTTTGGGAATGGGTGCTTAGTGTAGAATGGGCAGATGTGCAGTATTCTACAGTAGTCAAATTTATGCAATATATATCATCTCGAGTTTCACTCTCCACCCTGCTACCAAGCGAGGCAAAACCTGCCGCAGACACGCAACTTGTGTGGTTAAGGGGGACACTACCCAAAAAAGTAAATTCTTGAACCACTTTTCTGATTTAAATTATATTTAAAGCGCTTGTCTCTGTTGATGTTGAGAACATTTCTGCCAAATTTTGTTAACCTGGGTGAAGTACAAAAAAAACTGCAAACGTTCAAAGATGAAAGAGTGCGTGCCTGCGTGAAAAACTATTGTTCTGAAATTACTTATAAATTTGTTGTTCTCATGTGTTATATATATTGCATTAGGACAGTTCAGAGCAGATAACTATGGAGCTATATTTCTATGTTATACCATCTTTCATGACAAAAAAGCCACATAAACACAAATACAGTTTTTAGATTTCCATCCTTTATCCAAAATTTTTGTTTTTGAACATGAAAAATGACAAAAATAAAAAATACAAGCTCATAGTTATCTTTTTTAAATTTCACCCCAGAAAAACTCACAAAAATGAATCCAAGTTATGTAATAACAAAACAATAGTTTTCCTAAAGTGAAATTTATGCCAGAAAGTGAAATGGAGAAAACCTTTTCTTTAGCGTTAGTGGACCAAAAATAATTTATAAAAAATTAACTATGCAGTACAATCTAGTGAAACTTTCTGGGAATACCCTCCAGATGTTGGTGGATGTAAATATGACATTTTTCAAAATGAACGTTTTTTTGCAGAAATTGTTTTTTCTGGGTAGTGTCCCCCTCAAGCTAACCTCAGCTAAAAAAAAGACAAAGTGGTTTTTAGAAGGCGGAAGCCAAACCTAGAACCAAATGAAGTAAACTCTCGTTGATGCACCTCAGACTTATAATTTACCTTTCAGATCTAGGTCTCCGAGAGAAAATTTCAGCTGATGTAGCACCGATTTCGCGTCGTCTTAGCACTGAAATTTGGTGCTCACAAGACAAGGCTGGAGCGATAGGCGGGCTCTGCAAAACCCAAAAACATTACTCATACAGCGATTTATACATCTCTAATGGTTGGCCGTATCTTTGAAAAAAGAGTGTGCGATTGAACACGGCCGACGAGACATGTCGCGTCACGATTCTCATTCTCTCTCCTCTTCGCTTCGTCACCTCGAGCAGAAGAAAAGAAGCAAGGGAGGAGAGAAGCGAGGCCGCCTCCCTCATTCTCAACTGTTCCAGGAGGATCGGCAAAGTCCTCGCTTGATCGTGTTCTTTTCCAGAAGTATGGCCATCGGTATGAAATATCGATGTATAAGCGACGTTTTGGAGTTCGTAGCATTTCCAACGCTTCTGGGGCCTTATTTTGCAACATCCCAATTTCGGTTCTCCATCCCTTTAAAGGATACGGAAACCAAATTCTGGAGCTCATTTCTTTGTTTCAACACGACGCAGGTAGCAGTAGAACCACAGAAACATAAATATTGCGCTAGAAAACACAAGAGTCCATATTTTAAAGTGAATTAAACGATAATCAAAACCACCTGGTAGTTGGTTACAGAAGCTTCAATGGAATGTCGTGACGACAACACGCTCTGAAAGCAGCGCCACAGCGGCGCGTCCGCTCACTGGTATAGATTGTCTAGGCCTGAACGCTCCTGCGATATCTACAGCCCTTGGGTACTTCAACAAAGCGAGATTGTAACGCGTTGACGCCTCCAAGTGGCAAAACTCGTCACTACGGTACGCTTGGTCCTCCGAGGTATGATGACGTCAAGACGTCTGCGGATCTCCGAGGTGATCAGCGCTCTTCGATGGCTGATTTTGAAGCGCTCGTCAAAATCCCGGCATTTAGAACCAACAATATATAGCTCATCTGCTCAAAATACGACCGTGCGATTATCTTACTACAGGCTTAGCTGATCATATTGAACTCGCTTCGAAGTTTTCTCATATTTCAAGTTTCGATTCTGTATCCCTTCAGGTGTACTGCCATGTAATTCTAGCGCCTATTTTATTGTCTATATGTCAACGACGTTCTGGCCACATCACAAGAGAAATGTTTTGCTCAAAAAGACACAAAAACATTAATAAAACGAATAAACCAAATGCTGATTGATATGTCAAACTACCCTTAAAAGCAGCTCCACTCCGCAAAAGTATGGCAGCAAGCCGCACAGCGCGGGCCCCGTCCTAATTTGGTTGAACCAGATTTCCTTTCTCACGCGCCCATTCAACTATTCAACATCTCGGAGTTCCCTATACTCGTCCCGCAGTCGTGGCCGATGGTTAAGGCGATGGACTAGAAATCCATTGGGGTCTCCCGCACAGGTTCGAATCCTGCTCGACTCTGCAAACATATCTTTTCACTCACTTTTTTTCATCAATTTTTTTCTAACACTTTTTTTTTCATCTTTTTTTTGCTTTACACGAAGCATCGTAGTACGCGCTCACGTCTGCGTGAGCACGTGAGCTCACGAGCAGGAGCTCGAGAACTCGACGCGGGACATCGGACGGACATCCGGACATTGCTAGCCCCTAAGGAGCTTCGACCCTAAAACCCGACGTCACAAATGCGCTAGAGGGCACCAGATCTCCCGAGACGCTTTGTACTTTCTGACGGCTGCTCTTCGAGTGCTCGCTGGAATCAACCGTTCGGAACGAAAAATATAGCCACCCGTTCAAAACACAAATGCTATTGTCATTAGCAGGATTCATTGATTATGTTCCAACTCGTTTACGAATGCGAAACGTTTCAGTTTCAGTATCCCTTCAAACGTGTCAAGTGCAGATGGAAAAGTGGTAGTTTTATAGCTGTGAAAACAAAGCCTTCGTTGTCAAACCGGAGTCCTCACCAGAACGACGACGTCCACTCCCGCCTGAACGAGGAGCTCGAGCCGGGGCTTGTCGGCTTCCCGGGTGCCAATGGCGGCGCCCACGATGAGCTGCTTGTTCTCGTCCTTGGAGGCCAGGGGGTAGCTGCGGCTCTTCTTTAAGTCCGTGCGCTGCAATCAGCGACACCAGCTCCCTCCCTCGTTGACCAGTGGGAGCTTGCCTGCACGGCCGAAGGAAAGAACTGCTTTTTGTCTCGCCGGCTTTCTCGGAATCGCAAATTGCTAGGCGTTCGATTATGCGGCGAGCAAGCACTCAAAATGCATCTTTGGCGCGTTGGCTAGGGAGGAGGAGCATGCCGATTGAAGGTCAACGTAGAGAATGCGCAGGGAATGCGCGATGACGACGGCGGCTAAACGTGCGGGGCTGTCATTGGTTGAGGCCGGGGGAGACAAAAGCATGCGGGTGCGCAAGGAGCAGTTGAACTTGCACGCCGGATTGACACCGTTTTTATGATAATACGCGACATCATTTACGACTTTGACATCGTATACTACCTACAATGGTACTCATGTCCTGTCCATTGGACAAGGATATCAAAATCAGGCAACACACTTGTGTCAATCCCGTTACACAATTGCAAAGTTGGGGAGGAAACATTGCCCGGTACATTTTTTTTAGGGAAATGCGCAGATACTGAATTGTATAGTGATTCGACCGAAGAATTTTACTACATTTTGGAATGAGTCAACACGTATGTCAGCGGTGGCCGGGTGCCGACGTTTCGTTATTTGGAAATGCGACACTGGTATGTGAAGGAATAAAATAATGTTGATTTTATAGGGTTAACTTTGATTACATGAATAGGTCTCTTTCGCGTCCGTTATGTCGCGTGCATTGGAGGTAGTTCTTCGAATCGCGAGCGTGTACTTTCCTACGGACCGTGAAAGGGGATTTTAGTCGAACTTCGCATTGAGGACGTATATCACACATTCTACGTGAAATCGACGTGCAGGCCGAGGCTAGAAAAACAATCTGGGCCAGCTAACATATAAAATATTGGTACTGAGGGACAAAATTCAAATGTATGCAAGAACATTGTCCAAATCTATTTTTAATCAGTGGCGTCGAAACAAAAGGGTAGGGGAAGGTGACCCCACCCCTCTAACTTTTCAGATATCACCGATTGAAAATATGTTTGTAGTGCAAAGAGCTGGCTGCAGTTGACTCAAGATACTCGTTTGTGGTTAACATGTGTACTTTAGGCAAATAAAATGATTATCACAATCAGAAATCTCAGAATCCCTTTAACTGAAACTAGAAAGCAACAGTTCCTGGGTTGAGATGATCAAGATGGCAATTATTAACTGCTTCCATGGGCACTGAAGAAGAGAGCATGCTACCACAGAAAGCTAATAATTGGTGTACCCTTTTTGCTCTTCTGAAGCAGGGAGTTTGCCTCGGACAACGTGACCTTCGATGAAGCGACAGTCAAGTCCTTCAGCGATGTCATCACCTGCGTTGTAAAAAAATAAAAGAAATTTACTGTTGTGATGTCAGATCTTTTCATGCATTGAACAGCAACAAGCCACAATCAATTAAATGTTAATTTAAGTGGATTTGACATTCGGTCAATCAGCTGTTGCTGCATGCACACCTTTTGGACAAACACGATAATGAAGCATACAAGACAGGCATTAAACCCTCATATCATTTCAGTTGGACTATATTTGCAGAGCGCAACACAAATTCGGTAAATCGTGGTTTTCCGGAATATTTCACAGGCTCGAAATTTCGCGATTTGGGGTAGTATGCTATGTACTGGGTGTTTCTAAGAAAAGCGCGAGAACAGTGTTTTTCGACCCGGGTAAATGAACTATGCATCATAGAAAGCTCAAACTCCGTGAGAATGTGATGTCGGTTGGGATAGAACTCAAAACTTTAAGAACACGCCGTTACCTTGATAAAAAGACACGTTTGTAGCCTACAGAGCTCCTGGCTATCAATTTCGTTGATGCATGTTACACTATGTGTAAGATGCACAAGGCAGTTTCCACTTGAAATTTCTGCAGACAAGCCTTATTACCGCTGCCTAGAGGACACATTTGCTTGGTCTTTCTTCCTTCATTCTTTCATATTAGCCGAACACGTACAGATTGCAGAGGAGATTTCACTGACAAGTAATACACTGACCCAACAAGGATAAAATAAAGCATAACCATAATACATGTCAGAAAAAAAAAAAGGAAAAGAAAACCACCGTCCCCTTTTTGTACATTCATTGTAACATTAAAGAAATGCTGACAACCTGCAGAGCATTGCACACAAAATTAGTACAATGGACAACGCAGGAAGGAGTAGACAGGACAGAGCACTTCTTTCTATGTTCGTCCATTGCGCTAATTTTGTGTACTATGTTTAACCAACTAGGTCATCAAATTACTTTGTTAAAAAGCATTATATGGCTGCCAGGCCACCTCTGCCAACTTTCACAATTTTTAATGCGAGAGTTGGCACAGGCAGCTATAATGCCATGCAGGTTGTCGGCATTTGTTTAATGATGTTACAATAAATGTACAGGAAGGATATGGTGTTTATTTTTTTATGGCATGTATTATGGTCATGCTTGATCCCACTAAGTTCTTGGAGCGGATTACCTCTCGACGTCATTCTAAGAAAAAGGAATTTGGACAAAAAAAATGGGGGCAGACCACTTTCTGGAACATTACCAAAACAATCTTGAAAGTATGTACAGCGATCAACTGAATCGAGCCAATCGCAGGAGACACATACCTCTGAGAGTAGTCTGTTGTGGTCTTCGATGGGGATAAAGTCAATGTCCCTCGAGGTCACCATGCCCACCAGCTTTCCGCCCAGCTTCCCATTCTCTGTGATGGGCACGCCGGCAAAGCCGTGCTTCCTCTTCACCTCAAACACGTCGGCCACACAGTTGTTGGGGCTGAGCACTACGGGGTCGTGGATGAACCCGTGCTTGTACTTCTGCAGGTGTCGAGGGAGATGGACGCACACCAAGCGGTGACACACTCATTCTAAGATTTCACAGCCACCGTAATTCAGTGTTTCTCAGATGCGAATGGATGGTCACTGGATAGATGAAGAGTCATGCGGATTACATTTGGGTACACACATTTGGGGAGAGAGCATAAACGGACAAACAGGAGTCGTGTCTATCCGCCAGTATATGTTCTCTTTCTACACAGGTGTATCATATAAGCAACCCACTCATCCTGACCGATTTTATTATGGGGATTCTGCATTTTCTGAGCTCATGTTTGGGAAAATCCTAAGAGCTTTTCGGGTAGGTTTCTTCCCACAAGAATGTTCCAAGTTCTCGAGAGCTTCCATTGCGCTTGAACAATACTCATTTATTTCCTAGTTTTCGCATTCAGTTCATATATTTTCAAGCCTTCCAGAGAAAAGATTCCTCGGGAAGGAACGCATAAAGGAAACGCGGACTTTTGAAGTTCGAAGTTTTTTGAATTCTTGCAGGCCAAGCTCAGTAGGGAGGCAAAGACAAAAGACATTTCTGCTAGACTAAGGCCTCCACCCACACAGTTTACAGCACGTACACGTAATTATTTAAAGAAAACACATACACAAAAGAGAAAAGGCCACCGAAACAGTAATTGTAGCTGTTTTGTATGTTTAAGTAACAGGACAAAAGGATTAAACTGTTAATGCCAAGGAACGTTAAAAAGAGCATTCCAAAATTCACAAAAAAAAAAAACAATTGATTACTTAAACTGCTACACCATATTTTTGCTCGCTTTTAATTCAACTCCCATGGATGAAGACAGCTTGCAGATTAGGGTCTCTAAACTCGTCAAACACAAAGTTTGGGCCGAAGTTGACGGAGCGCACCGATTAGCTTATCACAACGAGGACTTTGCGCTTTTTCGCCGACGTCGCGAACTTTCGACTCAACTTTGTTTCAGGAGTGGAGAGCCCTAGGGGCATAAAAGAAAAAAACGTAGCCCTGCATGTTATTATTCCGCTTCAGCCAAATCTTAACCTCGAGAATGCCGTTCTACACATATCTTCATTGTTCTTAACATGCAACTAAGCGATTTGTAAAACTGAACAGGAGCTCCGACACTTGCCCATCTGATTAATGGCTGCCCCCCTCCTCTCCTCTCCTTTCCCTCTCCCCCTCCCCCCAACCCCCCCAAAAAAATCTTTCTTTTTAAACATGGCATTTGCAAGGAAGGTTTTTATACTATGAAACATGACGAGAAAATTGTATCTACCTTAACTTTGTGGACCTCGTTGGCTTGGTGTTCGGGGGTGCAGTTGTGGTGGATGATTCCAATGCCCCCACAGAGCTAGTGCAAAAACCAAATGAGCAGGTTTAAGAAACGGTGTTTGATGCGGCTTCAAAGCCTTGACGCAGCTTGTGCAGCTGCTCTCCTCGAGAAACTTACAGCCATTGCAATCGCCATCTCCGACTCCGTGACAGTATCCATTGGGGACGAAACCAGTGGTGCTTGGAGAGTGATGTTCTTGGTAAGCTTTGATGTAAGGTCCTTGAAGAGGATTGAAAAATTGTCCAATTAACAGAGGTAAACGCAAAAGTAATGTGCAAAGACATAAGAGTGAAAAAACTGTAATAGAGTGAAACGTAAGAGTAATATGCTGGCACATGCTCATAAAAATACATGAGTAACATGCTGGCAAAAATAAAAATAAAACAGAAACCGAACTTACAACATCATCGGCGTTGAAATCGATGAACCCAGGAAGGATTAGGAAGTCGCTGGAAGATAAATGTATCCGTTAGTGAGTAAACCGACGCAAACTATCAATTTATTGTGATGCCAGACGGGATCTTGTTGCATATATCTGAAAAACATGTTTGAAATTTTTCAGTTTAATTCATAAATGTACTAACTCGTGAGTCGTTTTCACCTCAAGAAAAATCTGAAGTTTTGCAGCATTGTTCATACGGCGCGCGAAGTGGTTCCAGTAGTTCTTAGAAGATTTGGTTGACGGTGGAACAAAGCTTGCTTTTGGCATTTGAAACGTGTGCATCTATCCTAATTCTTTACATAAAGGGGAAAATGAGTGATTCCTAAGAAAGAAAATACAAAAAGACCCCCCGAGGACCCGGTCTTTTTTTACTACGGTTCCTAAAATAAAAACAAATATAGCGATTATTAAAAAAATTGTTTTTGGCATACTTGCGTTTGCAGCTGAGAACGCAGGCGCAAGTATGCCAAAACTTGGTTTCGAGACCCGCTATTTTCAGCCATAACCTTTCGACAGCTCTTTGCACAGACACGCAACTTTAAAAAAAAAAGAAAAAAAAGGTAAAATAAAGGCCAACGTGTTGACAAATTGTCAAGGCGGAAGAGGAGACATACCGAGCATAACTGGATTATTCTCGGTTACAGAGAGAGGTTACAGAGTGGCGAGGCACGAAATACAGCTCGTCTCATTCATTGGTAAGGCATGCAAAGCGAGTAATTGTTCCGCGGAACAAGAGGAACACAAATTTAGACCAGTTAACAAAGAGAAAAGGTTTCAACATGAAGTAGCACTTTTTTTCGCTGGCTTTTATTCCACTATTTCGACACAACGTGACTCAGTCTTTTCTCAGTTTCAAAATATATCTTCCAACCGTTAAAAAAAAAAAAGTAACTTTAATTTTTATAGTTTTAGATTTTCCTGAGAGCGCTGTCAAGCACACAGAAGTCCAGCCCCTGTCGATACGATCACCAGCCTCGCACAACGGCGCCCACATTTTGAAGAAAACAGGAAACGAAGCAACGAATAAACCGGTCACTAGTCAGTTGCCCTCCTCATTTTTTGCTTAAGATCATCAGTTCAAAGACCCTGTTTTCGGAAGAGGAAAAAAAAAAAAAAAGGGAGATCTTATTTAACAACACATTGGCTGCCCAAAAGGAGTGCCCAGAGCGAAAAAATAAAATTCTGATTAACACGCTGTAGAAAATATCATAAACTGACTAAAGCCCGCAACCGCTGGCAGAGGTAGAAAATTTTAATCGCAGAAAATATAAAACCAAAACCTGGCCAACGCTCAAACGATGTGCTCACGCCACACGCTTCGCAGTTCTCAGACAGGTAACTCGCCCGAGGAAAAACAAAAACAGATAAACAAATAACAATAGGAAAAACTAGAAAAGCCCGAAACAGAAAAAAAATTATTTGTTTCCCCCTAGCAAGGCCAGCGAAGTAACATCGCTTGTTGACGACGGCAGGTCATGCGGAAGGTAGCCTACGTACTTGTAGGTGAGCCCATCGCCCGAGCCGATGAGGTGCTGGGCCGTGAGGCCGTCCTCGGAGAACGTCGTTTTCTTGTCGGACATGGTCAGAAGCGACGATGTCACCGGCTGCACAGTTCGAGGCCGAATGGAATTATCGCCAAAGCGCTCGACGGGGACTCGAGGAAACGCACATGGACCTGCATTTACACGTCGAGATCCCCCTCGCGGGGAAGAGGGCGCCGGAGAGCCCGTTGAGGGCACTGGAGAGCAGCGACAACCTTTTAGGAGCCGCCATGTTTGGTGTACTTGAATGCGTTAACGGCCTTGACGGATGCGTCAATGAGTGAATATTTAGTAAGTCGTCGTAGAATTCAAAGTTTAAATTGCATAGCAGTTTTTCTTGTAAATAGCGAGCGTAATACATCAGTAAAACAGCCTAGAAAACAACAAAAAAATGCAGAAGAGGAGGTGGAATGAGAAGGCGATAAGCGACTGTCTCGGTCGCTTATCGCCGGTCGAGATTTTTTCGCATAATGTAGAGAATTTTCCACTTATTGCGAACAGCAGAAGTGGGCAAGCAAACAAGTTTCGTTTTTTTCTGGGAATTTCGCTTTTGTTCGTAGGCGCGCATGAGTGGAATGGCGATTGCTACTATCGTTACTTTGAGAAAGAGAGAGAGACCGTCTAAAAAAATCGGTCAAATACACTTAAAAAATTAACAAAAACGGAGAGGGTTTACGACACACACTCTTAGATCGCATTTTCAAGACATCGATCGAAATATTCGGTTCTTTGCGGCCCCCTGGTTTCGTTTTGGGGTGCACATGAGATGCGACAACCAAATGCCGTATTTCTCGGTCTATAAGTCGCATCCCTGCATGATTCACATGGATCGATTTTGATTGCGGCATCGGGGATTGCAACTTCCAACCAACACGTTCTTCTTGCCGCATGTGCGGCGTTGCCACTGGGTAATCGCAAGCAATATCGCACCGTGGCAATGGCGTTGATGAGCCCGCGTGTCTGTATTGTGATCACGATATATGCAAGACCAGCCAATTTCAATATTCTTGCCAACGAGTCGAACGAAAAATATAACCCCCGTGTTATATGAAATGACAGCTCGGCCCCCAGTTTCTAACAATACAAAAACGCAAATAAGCTGCACCTTAAAAAAAAAAAAAACGCATGACAAAATTTAAAAAAAACGAAAAAAAAACGTTAACACCGAAAAATACGATATCCGAAACTGCACGGAATCCCGTCAAAACTGCAACGATAGTGTGTATTGCTCTTTCGTTAATCGGCATTAAAAAAAAATCACGTGTTTGTTATTTTTGTAGTCGCACTTTATGGAGCACACCCCTTAGGTATCCCGTACTGGGCTGACTAAGGAATGGGGGACGTAAAACAAACAAACATTTGTTGGCCTAAAACGAAACACGGCACGCAAACAGCCCCTTGCCCCCCACCGCACGACAATCACGGTCTCGGTGAACTTGGGAGCATCGGCTTCGGGCCTTATCGTTCACTCGTCGGACCATCCTTGTTCCCGATGCTTGGCGATTGTTTGTCTAGCCAATATTCTGTTCGTCGACCTTCGTTTTCAGGCTACCCGAACTCGAGAGCAGATAAGCCGTGTGCTGCCACGTCGTCTGCTCGCCCGCCTGCCGCGTTGCCTAATTTATTACTAAAGGGGGCTCTGTAAGTGCTGATAATGACTCGAACCACACAATAAACGCAGCCGGGACTAGATAAGAGCAGAAACGAAATCCGTAAAAGCCTGCACAAAGAAAGTTCTTGAAAATGCCCACCTTGCTCGGAAATTCAATACCCGGAGCTTGTGAATAACATAGGCAGGGGTTGCCACTTGCAGTGGTATCTAATTACTTTTTTTTACTTATATGTGTCTTTGTGGACCGTTAGTTTTGACTAAAGGTAGCCTGTAATCGTTAACTTTTGACATTGTAATCGCAATTTAATTAAATTTTTTGCATCATGTAGTTATGATTTTTTGAGTTTTGACTCCGCTAGCGGATGGGGCGAGGGTTTAGCAGCACAAACACTACGCCTGCACATCGACCATCTGAGCAAAACTAAGCAGAAAAGTAGACTTAAAAAAAAAAGGATAGATTTAGGTTATGATGTGTGCTTTGCTAACCCTATTGTAATTAGAATTTAATATCCTTTCTTTTTCATAGTGTAATTGAGTATTGTGAATTTTGGTCCTTCGCTCTGGCAACGTGCGCTATCGAAAGCGTCGCTGTGGTCGGCCTTCCACGATTGGGCGAATGCTGCCTATGACGTCAGCAAAGGATTTCTCATCGAGAGAAATAAGAGGAATGTAAGAACTTAAATTTGACGGTGTTGCTAGTGTTGGTTTCAGAGCGCAATGATTTCAAGCTTCCACTATGCTCATTACAAACACCATCGAACTTGTTGTTCGTAAGGTAATGACGTCACGAGAGGTAACCATAAGAGGGCACCACCAAAACATCTCGCCTAAAGCCCCTCGATGTGTTTACGTTTGTCTAGCAAGTAGCGTCAAATGCGCGAGCGCACGAGGCCCATGTCTCGAGCGGCCCTTGAAGCAAATGGCGGCGCAGCACTGAAATGAGCGGCCCTTGGAAGCGAATGGCGGCGGAGCACGCGCTCGTGGCACGTGTCTCGCGCGTTTCTACAACAATGGTTGGCTGTACTTGTAAAAAAGGCCTTTATCAAGGGGCTTTAATCTCGCCGATATCTACAAGCGCGAGCTAGCCCGCACTCCTGGCTTTGAGACGTGCATTGCTATACTTCGTTTCAGCTTGGGTCCAGACGCAGCCGATGCTACAAGCACGAGCGTGTGGCCCTGAACAGTGCCTGTACTGCACGAGCGCGCATGCTTGGCAGGGACGCTGGAAGCCCGGAGCTCGCGCTTGTAGCATCGGCTGCGTCTGGACCCAAGCTGAAACGAAGTATAGCGCGAGTGCTCGTTCTGCGGCCTGGCGGCCATATAGCTGAGTGCGCGGCAGCTGAGCGCGTGCTGACGGCAAGCTTCCGCAGTTCTTTGGCAACGTTCGTTCCGCACCATCAAGATTGCCGGTCTATTAATCTGAGCTCGTTCTGAGCGTGCGCTCAGAACATCGCCCTCAAATATAGTAAAAATAATCATATGGGTTCAATTAGAAACATGCTGAGCTAATCGAAAACCACTAACGACTTGAAGCTCATGGGAAACTCGGGGGCGCATCAGAGTTACCACTCGTGCAGCAGGCGCAAAGCTAGACGTAGAAAAACGCGAATCGTTAGCTTGTCGTCCCGTTCCGCCGCGCTCTGCGACCCAACTGCAACGAAGTATGGTCGAATAGACCCACTGACGACTTGAAGCCCATAGCAACTCAGGGAGACGCGTCAGAGTTGGTACTCGCGCAGCACGTGCCGGCCACAGCGTAGCACGTTTCCAGCAAAACCTAAAACAAATGGCACGAACGCGCGTTCGTCAATGCTTTCTTTTGGTTACTTTACTTCGAATCATTTATACAGAAAGGCGTGCGCGTGTGGCGCGTGAACACCAATCCCTGCATTCTCCTTGATGCTTGGTAAGACAGCAAATGTTCATTGTGGCGCACCCCGAGTTTCCCACGAGCTTCAAGTCGTTCCATTTGCTGTCTTACCCAAGCATCAAGAAGAATGCAGGGATTGGTGTTCCACGGGCCACACGCGCACGCCTTCCCGTATAAAAGATTCGAAGTAAATAACCAAAATAAAGCGTTGACGAACGCGCGTGCAAGATACAATTTGATTTAGGTTTTGCTTTAGAAAATTTACTATTGCTGAGGCCAGCACGTGCGGCGCGTGGAACACCAATCCCTGCATTCTCCGTGATGCTTGGGTAATATCAACTAGTTCGCAAGGTTTTGCAGTATAATTAATATTGTTTTTATACAACCCTGCCTCAGCGGGGATTTCAGTGTAGCGCGTCCTGAGTTAGGCGCATATTAACCACGGTAGTAAACCGTGGCGCGTCCGGCTTGGGAGTCGGGGGCTGGTACCTCGAAGCCCCTTCCGCAGTATCTGTTCTGGCCCCAAAATGGCCGATTACAACGAAAATGGAAGTCACGTGCAGTTCCTGGACTAGCCGCTGCGGGAGAAGTGGCGGTTGCTACGCCATTAGCTCGGTTCTCGTGGACAGATCGGTGCCACTTTTTCAGAGCAGTCTCTATGGCAGTTTCCCAACTGGAGTGGTTCCAGTAACGTTGGGTAATATCAACGAGCTTGAGGTAATATAGCAATAGGTCTATTGACTGATATATAGTGGTTTTCGATTATGCTCAGCTTGTTTCTAATTGAAACCATATTATTATTTTTACTAATTAAAAAGTCAATTAAGGAAGTTTAGTTAATTATCCAACTTACCGCAAAGATTAGCCACCCACATAATGTCCCCCTGCCCAAACACCCGATATATATACAATATTACTACGGCTGCACTTGTCAACCTTCACTCATTCGCATTGATCTGCGAGATCAAGCCCCATGCCATCGCGCCAGCAGTTTTGACAGCGTTGTACACTAAGTATGAAACGGAGTATGCACTTATAGAATTTGTGTACGCCACTTAAAGGGATACTAAACCAATCATTTTAGTGTCCCTAATAAGTGGCGCGCGATCTTTCCATGAGCCAAGTATAGGCGCAGGTGTGCGCGAGCACCGCAAGGAAATCGACGTCATAGTCTCCAGTGAAATGTACGGGCTCCGGACAAAAAGGAGAATAAAGCAGGATTTTCATCTCCACAAGTGAACGCCACGGTGTTTGTTACACCAATGAATCGCCTACCTTTTACACCAGACACCACTGTGGAGATGAAAAGCCTGTCTTTATTCTCCTTTTCCCCGGATCCCACACATTTCACAGTCATCTCAAGCGTGAATGGGAGAAAATGATGTCAATTTCGTTGCGTGTATAGGATGTATTCACTGGCGGCCATAGCTGTGTGCGCGACTGCTGAGCGCGTGCTGATGGCGAGCTTCCACAGTTCTTTTGTAAAGTGCATTCCACACCCTCAAGATTGCCGGTCTTAGCAGCCTATTAATGTGGGCTCGTTCTGAGCATGCGCTCTAAACAGCACCCACAAATATGGCGCCCAGTGAATATTCCTTATACTCGCGCACACCGCGGCGGCTGTTGGCTCGTGGTAAGATCTTGCTCCATTTATTATGGACAGTGCAATGTTTTGCACCTCCTGCACCGGTGCAGGAGGGGCGAGTAAATCGAACGAGCCTCTTGGTGCTTTCGCGGCTACGTTCCTTCGATTGTAAGGTGGAGGCAATGACGAGGCATTCCTAGAGCTGACGGACGAGTCACACGGTCTGTCTTATCTAATCGGGGAAAGACCCCCCCCCCCCCAGGAAAGTTGAAGAGCGTCTCCCCTTATCTACTGCTCGCCTTTTCACAGCTCTGACGGCGGGCGCTGGCGTGAGCGGCGAACTCGGCGGCGATAAGAGATGTGTACCGGGACCAGAACCGAAGGACGGCATCGACCTTCGAGGGTTCATTTTTGGCCTCACTCTCTCGAGTAAACCAATTAAAGGTAGTCGTGAAGCGGTCGACCTTGCTCCGATTCCGTGCCCGCTAGCCATCAGGTGCTGTTCCCTCTCTCCGTCCGTCAACTTGGACGGCCCGCCTTCGATTTCGGCGAACGAAGATCTCCGAAGACTTCGAAGTAGCGTGCGCGAACGAAGGCAATAAAACCTTCGTATTTTTATTTTTTTACACTCTCTCTAGGCTGTTGGAAGAGATGAGCTCAAACTCCCGTATACTTCGGAACTCCGACCGCAGATCCTATGGAGCCAATAATCTAGCAGCACCAAAAATGCATCGTCACGGCTCTCACCGACTTAGTGCGTTCATCATGCACAGTGAGGCTAGGTGGCGCAAGCTACCGCCCGGTCATAAAGGGTACAGCCGTTAGCACAAAGACGACGAGCGCCGTGACGGTGCACTTTTTGGTGCTGGTTGATTGGTTCATCGGATGGTAGGGTGAATCTGGTTTCTGCTCACGCGCATTGTCCATGAGAGGGGCAAACGTGGGATTGTTTGTAAACAGTGCGTTGGTGGGACGACGTGCCAACGCGAGTTAAGCAACTAACTATCTCAAAGAGAGCCTCATGGCGTCAATATTGCGCTAAACGAATTTTGTTGAGGAAAGTTCATTTTGTAACATATCTATGTCTGCTCTTGAAAACGTTTTTTTTTTTTGTGTGTGTGTGTGTGCGCGTTTAGCAGCGATTTTGAAATGTGCTTCTAACCCTTACAAAAATTATCAATGAGTTTCAACTGAGTTAAAGAATACTTTAGAAACTCAATTGAAACTCGCTGATAATTTTTGTAAGGGACTATTTCGGTCGTAGGTGCATCCACTTCTCGAACAGACCCCATGACTTCCTCGTTACACTGATCAAGTGTTTTCCCCTTATAAAGTCCTCAAGGGCCCCGAGAAATATAAAACTCCGCGATCCGTATACTGTACGGAGGATAAGGGAGAAGAGCCCACTTCAGTTTCTGTATTATACTGTCTCCAGTGTGCGAACAGCAGATGCGGGCGAGCATTGACCCACAAGAAGCGAACGGAATTCTTGGTAACCGGTGGATACGGTTTCTTATCGACGCGGTATCGCCCTTTTGCGTCCTATACTTGATATATTAGCGCTCATGCATGTCCGACGCTTTTCTTGCCTCACCTTGTGCCTGTGAATACTAACGCGTTCCCCAACACTTGGATAAACTGCTTTCTAGCGCAGCGATGCCACGAGCCATTCCAGCCAGTCCAGTGCTGTGAGCGTGTCATATGTGACTATACGCACTCACTAGTCGTTGCGCAAACGCCCACCCGTAGGTACTTACACTCGGGCGGTATTAGATTGACTTCGGATGGCTCTTAACGGATCCGCCACCCGCCCAAAGCGGAAAGCACTTTGAAGCTCGCCAAGAGCCGTCGCAAAGGAGTCGTGGTGAAGGCTCGCTGCCAGCACGCGCTTGACCACAGAGCGCACAACTATGGACGCCAGTGAATATGCTCACTATGCAAGCGTCGAAGACAATTTTGGGGACGTACTACCAATGCCAAAGCACCACGTGACAAATACAGCTCCTCGCGTAACTCTATAAAACTTGGAAAATATATATATAAATAAAGCTCAGACATTACCTGAGTGCGAAGATAAACGATGCGGGCAGCCACTGATCGAAGCCGAAGGGAACGCAACGCTGGCGGGCGTAGATGCTGCAAGGTGCTGACGTTGGCGGACGTTTCGCACCAGTATCGAATGGCCCCCCGCTTTGTTTGTCGTCGGGGCAGTTGACACCGCATAGCAAAGCAGACAATAGAAAGCCTCGTCTGCAGGATGCCAGTGGTGACGAAATTCAACGCCATGCTGCCGCGGGAATGACGACGGGTTTCTCTGGAATAGTGACCCAATGCATAATTTTCCCTCCTTCTTGGCGCAAGAGTTGTCAACTGAAGCGTACGTATCAAAAATTAAAGTTGATGTGATAATTTATAGCCTGTTTATTATAGACAAATAAGAACATCCCTTGGTCGATTTAGAGCGATCTGAAAGCGCCAGCTGGAGCAGCATATAAATGCTTACTTACATAAGAGAAAAGACGCATTTTACGTTTGTTTTGATTATTCGGATAAACTCGGGGAGCTTAGAATGTGTCGGTCATCCGTTATGCGTGCGCCATGAGCTGCTGTGGTTAGTTATCGGATGCTTACGGATATGCGTTGTACGCGCGACACACTCCGCGGGTTCATATCAGAATGATCGAGACAAGTCTAAATTATTCAGGACTTAAACGGCGTCGTGATATCACGTGGGAAGGTTTCTCATTTACAAGTCAGTTGCGCGCGTCGACAGTCGCCTACGAGCGCAGGCTCCCTCGAGTCATATTTCTTCCGTTCATCTCACTAAAACCGTGCAGATGCAGTACAGCCAGAGCTACAGGGGAAAGAGTGTATGCCGACCTGTTCAAGAGGAGGAAAAGGAGGAAGGGGGAATCCCAGCTTTTGTCTCCCGTTCCTCCTTTCCCTCCTCTTGAGCAGGTTGGAATACGCTCTCAACCCTGTAGCTTTCGCAATACTAAAAAAATTACACCATCTTCCCGAGGGGAACCACGGGGTGATGCGGAGCATCGCGGATAGTAATTAATTTATTCCCTTCTTGACTGTTTTCTTTTGGCCGGCCGGATTTGGGCTGCGGCGGACGCGAGCGGCCGAGAAACGCTAGCACACGACAGCCGCAGAGTTGCGGGGAAAGCCCACCCCACTGGAAGGCCCTGGCGTGGCGCTGCGACCCGCGCGCCCAAAACTATCCTCCTTTCACTCCTCCGGGGGAACGCGCGCAGCGCGCTACCACTGCTTATATTCACACTTGAAGGAGAGGAGACTAGAGGAGGAGAGTTGCGCATGCGCGCGCGGCGTGAGTAGAAGCGAACGCACGCGAAGTGCACGCAGCTGGTAGAGAGAGAGAGCGGAGAGAGTAACGCGCAGCTGTTGGAGAGAGGGAAGGAGGAGAGTTGCGCATGCGTAGTGTGAGTGCGGACTACGACGCCGACGCCGACGCCGCGGGACATAGACCCGAGCAAGAGATGCTCCGCATCTAAAACGTCGGGTTGTGCGCGGATCGCATGGTCCGCGGATTCGATACCCACTGCGCCGCTTGATAAATCTCGCTAATTATGACTAAGTGCAATTAATCGTGACTAAGCATGCTTTTATATGCTTTAATGAATCGCTTCTGCTTTGGTTTCAATGGGCTACGTATATGTTTTATTTTGCTTTAGCCTGTTTGTCACGGCTCTTTGTTACACCCAAGTGTAACGCTTTTCGCATGGAGTCCATTTCCAAATACCGCCTTCTGGGCGCTGCCATCTTTGTCTTCTAGGCTGTGGCGTTCTGAGCGTGCGCAGTAGCTGTCTTCCACGAAATATGAGACGCCACGCATGCGTAACAGTCCAGTGACTCAGCATTTTTCGACTGGAAGGTAAGAGCTGGAACGAGTCTATATAAAGACCTATTCTGTGTAAAAAACAAAAACAAAACAGTATGAAGTTTTATTTACCGGTAGATTTCGCCATAAGTCACTCAATACGTGAAAAAATAAAATGAAAGCACGCGAATAAGGTAATAAACTAAAATCAAGAGGAGTGATCGAGGAGCTTGAAAGTTTCTTTCAAGGTAAAGATGTCGTTCCTTTAGAGCACGCAGAGAGCTTAGAGAAATAAAAGCCCCGCTCCTTTATTGCCCTAACATAGGCTGCGAGCATATACGCCTAAGACAAAGGAAAGAAAAGGTGGATACTGATTTATCCTCTTAATAAATAATAAAATGAAGCAAAACGATCTCGTACGACCTAGAAGGACTCAGGTAAAAGCTTTGGTCACGCACGGGAATCACGTGTCGGATCGTTGAGGAATCAATTCGATATCGACTCCTGCTGTCGGCACACTGCAGACATGCCGGGTTCGGGTGCTGTTTAGGACGGAACATACCACCTGAAAACAGCGCATTTAAGTTTTTGCGCAACATTTCACTTATTTTCAGCATTTCTAATCGGTTCAGACTTCAGATTAATCGTGTCAAGCATTCCTTTTGTCTGAGATTGTATCTTGATTTTGACAGATTGACTCTACAATGCCGTGTGATGGCGGAAGAATATTTTTTTTTCTCGGCTGCAAACAGAACGAAGATGAGCCTTTCACAGTCGTGGACCAGCATCCACTGGAGTTGTATATACCAACGCCACCTGTAGATAACACCAAAGAACCGCGTGCATAGCGCTGTTGCTAATAATAGCGAATTTTCGTAGACCGTTTCTTGCGTCCCGCAACGCTCTCTGCAACCCGCTACGATACCCAGAACTCTGCAGTCAAGGCCAGCGGCGCGCATGCGCACTAGCGGCGTCTTTGTTGCGGAGAGCGGAGTAGGGAAAACGATCTACGAAAACTCCCTGACCTGCGTTGACAAAAAACATACATGTCACTGTCCGAAAGACCGCGTGCCGAACGCGGTTCACATTCGCCCAAACGTGGTCCACCATGATTGGTCACAAACTTCTGCGCCAGCTATTCGATCGAACTTCATCGTCCAACCAATATGCGTGTCGAGATGGTCAATCGGTATGACGTTAGGCGATGCACAAGGGCAAAAGCAACACCACCAAGAATATCCAAAGCCACGTGAACAGCCTCCCCTGTCCCCACGTGACGTCATCACACTCGCGCCCGACGCCAGCGTCCTTCGACGCGTTCATTGGACACGAAGCCCAGCCGAATACTGAAGCAAGGACTCGTGTCCAATCAGCTTCTGCGCCGAGATCTCATTTGGATATATGACGTCGAAAATGCTAGAAATGCTAGTGCACGCCTGCTTTGATGAAGTCGGCGCCAAAAGTGCATTGTTACGGCGCTGACCGTCTTTGTGCGTTTGATGTCACCGTCCAAAACTGATCACGCACAGAAGAAAAAAAAAAAACGCAGGACAGCGGCATGTACATTGTGCATATGATTGGTGATTGGTTTAGACGGCGATAGTAAACGCACAAAGACGACAAGCGCCGTGACGATGCACGTTTTGGCGTAGCTTGAACTAAAGTCCCTTGATACTTCTTTTACGAGTATAACGACAACCAAGAGAAATGGCAAGGCACATTCCGCTGGAACAAATAGGCGACGTTCAGTTCAAACCTCTGAATGTGTTCCGCCATTCGCTTCCTAAAACCTGCACCGTCACGCATTCGGCGCTTTAAAGAATGTCGATGATTGTAGGAAGCTCTTATCTAAGGATTTTAGCTTAGAACGGCTATCTTCGGATCGTAGAATCGTCTCCGGTCGGACCAGAAGTGAAACGGAAGTTGACGTAATCCAGGTAATCTGGGTTCAAATCGCAAACTCGTAAAACTATAACGAACCAATTACGCGCCCGGAGAAAGAAAAGCGGAAAAAGGTCACCTTGACCACGTTCTTGGGTAACGTCTTATCGAGCGGCCGTCCAGCCCTCTTATCTCGGTCGCTCGTGGGAGCGATAACTCGACGCTGTCTGGACGGAGAGCCGAGATTTTAGAAACGACCAACACCGAGTCTCTGCGGAGACAGCTAGCCGTCTGCGTTCTGGCAGGCTCTGGCGAAGCGTCAGCCCCTGACTCGGGCTGATAAAAAAGGATCAACGCGCACACAAACACACCCTTTCGCAAACAAGAATGTGGATGTCTGCGTTCGGTAAAAGTCAAACATTTACTTGCATGTACTTAATCTTCTAAAGCCCCAGACAAAAAAGAAAAAAGAAGTTATTAGACTTTTATTAAATACAAGAGTCGATTGTAAGACAAACGCGACGGAGCACTCCACTGTAATAAACGTGGTAATAGTTTTTACCATTAAAAGAATGAATGTCCTCCGATGAGGCGACATTTTCAGGATTTTTCGCGAGACGCCGACACTATACTTCATCTCACCTTAGCGTGGACGAACTGTGAAGGCTATGCAAGCGCGAGCGACTAGCTTTAACTGCCTTGACTGGGACACTCGCTGCACGAGCGCTCGTGCAGTCGCCGAGGCTTCATACAAAGCAACTAGCTCGCGCTTTTAGCACGCGTGGCTAACAATAGTCCATGCTAAGGTGAGACGAAGTATAGACCTTTTGCTAAATTGCCCAAGCATCAAAAATAATGCTGGGAGTGTAGGTACACGCGCTGCACGCGTACATGTTGACGAACGCCCGTGCTAAGTGCCATTTGTTTTGGATTTTTACTTTAGAACAGTTACTGCTTCAGAAGGCAGTACGCGCAGCGCATGTAACAACACTCGCGCACGCTCCGTGAGCCTGGGTAATTTAGCAAAAACTCTTCGAGTTCGGTACTTTGTATCCAACATCCGTTGGATACAAGCAGACCCGGCTCGTGACGATCGACGTTGCTTGGGAGAGAGGCGAGGAAATGTTTCTTGTGATATGGACATCGAGATTTCTGCTTGGCACAAGTTCATATTCGCTCAATGTTTTCGCTGCGTGCAATCTAGATGCTGTTAATCGGCAGTTCCTGTTTCATGTCTGTGTATCAAGCATATTCTCCGCAGGAAAGGTGGAATGGGAACTCCCCGTTCGGTTCCTACAATCGAGGGTCCTTGAGCGGGCCAAGTACTTGCTCATTTGCATTAGACAGTGCGCCTACAGCGCCAAATCCACCCCTATCGGCGCGGACAGCCAGCGTCCGCAAGAACGCACGCGCATCTCGCTCTCTCGACCAACACCTCCTCTCGACGCTGTGCCGAGGAGAGGGTTGCCGCCGACCCTACATGACTGTACGCCGACACACCGAGATGCCGGACTCGCCACCAGGGTTGTAAAGTACCTAGGTACAAGTAACTGGAACTCGGTATCTAGGTACTTTTGTTGTACCTGAGCAACAGGTACTTTTCTATTCACTTCGTCACAATGGTAAAAACTATAAATCTTGAAGTACTAACACACTACCATGCGCCGTGATTAACGTTTAGTTGGGTACGACCTCGGAGGCACTGACTTGATCGGACGACGTTTTAGCGATCGAAGCTCGCCCATGATGTATCATCGGACGACACTGTAGCGAATGGCGGTGTTTATTTGAGCGAACGGTTGATTAGCGATGCCGTTCTAGCGACACCAATTTCCCGAATCGCTTCGGAATTCCGTTTAGGGAAAATAGCGACCTGCTTCCTTCATCTCAAACCGAAATCAACTTCATTGCATGTTTGAAGCTCCACTGACACTTATACAAGGGAGGAGATAACTTGAAAGATGTGCGCAGTTTCTGTTGCCTGTATCTTGTCCTGGTGGTGGCTCTTTCATGCCATAAATACAATATAAAATATATTTAAGAATAAATTATAATTACAATCGTAAAGCAGAGTAACATCGCGGTATACAATACAGTTTCCACTCAATAAATCGGACTCAAATTTTGCAGTTATCAAAACTGAAAAAGTTCCGAAAGAAAATAGAAATGTATTTTTCTTCCAACTAACGAAAGAAAAAAAATCGAGGAAACTTGAAGCCTTTCGCTCGTTGTCGCGGAGGTTAGGTGCATATGCACTCGACTCATGAGTTTCTTCACGCGGCCGACGTCTTCTGGGACCGTCAACGTCAGCACCAGCTCTGAGGGCAAGAACGTCAACAAGCGAGTTTCGGCGGTTTCGGCGCCACATGGTAAACAGTGGAAGCTGTGGCCTCGGTGAATCAATTGGAGCGTGGGGATAAGGCACTTGAGGACTCAACTCAAATGTGGACATCCCATTTAAACCAATAAAGCGCGTTTATTGAACTCGTTTTTGTAAGTATCCTTAGTATAAAAAGCTTTACTTCCAACATATTCTGACAAATTAGGGGAAAATAAAGAAGGTATCTTTGAAGTAACTGTACCTCTACCTAGGTACATATTTAAGCGAGCACCTAGGTACGTACCTAAGTACTTTTTCGTATGAGTAACTGTAACTGTATCTTAGGTACATTTTTGAAGTAACTTTTACAACCCTGCTCGCCACCCAAGACGCCCGAAACGGCTTCCGTCCGATAGATGGCGGCAGTCACCCTATTGAATTCAAAGGGAAAACACCCGAGGCTCCGTGTGTCCAGCGGTCCTAATTTGGCAAAAGCCAAGGACGTTTAAATAGGGCAAAAGCGGCAAAAGCTCCATGGTCATTGGTAGGAATGTCGTGAACTTTCGTTGAACCTGGTTTGCTCTTTATGTTTATACAGCCTTGATGGGGAGATGCGCCTCAACGGGTAATCGGTCTCTTAGCTGTAGATGAGAAATTTAGCCAGTGCGGTACAACCGCTAACCTGGGTTTTTAACGTGCATCACGCAGTAGTGATCACACGAACGCGTGCCGGTACGAAACTCATCCAGATCGAAACGGGCGGGGGCGGCGGGGATCAAACCATCAAACCCAGGAGGTTCCCAGCGCAAGCTTTCGCTCCTTCGTCGAACCTCGATTTTGACGTCAACTTCAAGGTTCGGCTGGTTCGCCGAACCTTCGACCTGGTCGAAGTTCGACTTATGGACAGTGTTGCCCGGCTTCTACACGAATATTTCGAATTTATGGAAACAAATGCAACCTAAGAACGAAGGGCGAGAGTACGACGGGCCGGGGAGGAGGAAAGAGACGGAGGTTTTCCCCTCTCTTCTCCAGCATTCCCGGTGCGCTGCGGAGAAGCAATACCCGCTGTTGATTGCGGCGGGTTAGCCCCGTTGAGTGCCCTTCTTACAAAGCACCGGTGCGCTGCGGAGAAGCAATACCCGCGGAAGTGAGCTCTGCGGGTGTTGCTTCTCTGCATAACATTGGTGCTCGGAAAGAAGCGCACTCAACGGGGTAACCCGCCGCGATAAACACTGGAAAAGTATGAATATCGTAATTGCGTGCTTGGAAAAAAAACATGCATTTAAAGCGGGAGGGTGCACCTGTGCCGACTGTATTTTAAAATAAATGAAAACTTTGTGAATGTGTATATCTACATTGTAGTAAAAGTTTCAAAATTAAACTGTTACTATGTTAGGCAGAGAGGCCCTTACAACCTGCGTTCATCATGCACGATTCACCCTTTTTTAACTCGAGATTAAAGAAAGAATACTTTATATAGCAAGATTTGTAAATTCACTCCATTGAGCCATCTTTACAGGATTCATTCTACAGGGTGAAACAAGGAGACGGCAGGCTCTTTGCCCACAGGTGGTGCATTTTTATTTTTAATTTGCAAAGAACGAACTTACTTGAGGAGAAAGTAAAGAAAGAAAAAGCTTAGCTCCTATGGAAACGCAGCGACGCCACCGGTCTGCAAATAACACGGCGCCGTTTCGCACGGGAGACAAGAGATGGCGCAAGCGGTCGCGACGCCAACTGCCGCCAACGAACGAGCAGACGACGCCGAGAGCCGGCGTGTTTAGCAGACAAGGAACTGCAGTTCCTTGTGGTTACCGCGCCTGTTTTTGTTTCTGCGACTGTCGTCGCCTGCGGAACGCGAGCCGCTTTTGAGTCGAAAGGATCGTCTGCTAAAGTGCCGGCTCTCGGCGCCGTATGCTCGTTCGTTGGCGGCGTCCGTTGCGCCATCTCTTGTCTCCCGTGAGAAACGACGCCGTGTTGTTTGAAGACCGGTGGCGTCGCTGCGTTTCCATAGGAGCTAAGCCTTTTTCTTTCTTCACTTTTTCCTCAGGTAAGTTCGTTCTTTGCAAATTTTACAAAAAAATGCACCATCTGTAGGCAACGCTGCACAAAGTCGTAGCGCGATAGGTTAAGAAACCGAATTTTCCGGTCGATTTAAAGAGCCTGGCGTCTCCTTGTTTCACCCTGTATGTCAAATCCGTCGTTTACTTGCCATCCCAAGGCACCAGACCTTCTGAGGTCACAGTTCATAAATACGAGGGGCGTTCATAAAGTTCGTATTATCGGCGCAAAAAA